>NJDC01000696.1:96490-140604 GCA_002245475.1 Calephelis virginiensis | reverse complement strand
AGTACCGATCTCTTTAATTCTGAAGCTCATTACCCAAAGCGAACAATCTCAGTAGCGTGTAGGAAGATAAAATCGTAGAGCCGCAGCCGCGTAAATCACACGATCGGTATCGCGGTTTGTCGCGCGACATGCGAGCTGGCTCTAATTGTAGGCGAATAGGCTAGATGCTCCTTATTTCTTGACTATCTATCATTAAATACCTTAGGAAATACTATTTTAATGGCATTAGAAGGTAGTCTTTGGAAGATCCTCGGAGATAGCATAAAAAATCTGCTTGTTTGCGATCCTAAACTATAAAAAACGAATTTTTAAACCACGACGCAAAAAGAGATTTGACGTGTCTTCGTTCGTTTATCTGAACGAATGGACTGAGTTCAATGCGGTTTTTTATTTAAAAACTGATTGAGATGGTTCTTAGCCATAATTTACGGATATATTTTATCGAGGGTTAAGTACAATTTTTAATTCTATGGCTATGTTATAAGAGCGAACAAGCAGAAGACTCTTTAAATATTAAACGTTCTCGACCCTCGCGATTGGTTGGTGGAGTTAGGCAAGTACACTAGCTGCTCGACCAACAAGGCAGTCCACCAAAACCAAAATAAGGTGCTAGTACAAATTTTTAACAGTTAGTTTCTCCCGAATGTAATCTAGAGATGATCTTGCTTAATTCAAAGCACCGCGTGTTTTATATTCAAATATTTTCCTGCATTTGAAATGCACAAGAACAATTTCCATTCGTTCTTTTCTGTACCTAACAAAATAACTGAGATGGTAGATTCTTCATTCGCTCTACATAGTATATGACAACAATAAACTTGCCTGACTCATGATACTAGCGACGTAGTATATGTCACCTTTGGATTTCTTAATAAGCCTCCCTTGATCCAAATTTAGGGAAACCGCAAATCTTTTGTTGTCTGCATGGTTTGTCTGAACCTAATTAGAACCTGACTTATTTCTACTTCGATTTAAATAAATTTGAATCTTATTTTCAAAACAAAAAGACTTTAAATTGAAATATTTAATAACAAAACAAAAAGGTGTGAATAATGTAGCATGTGTCATCATTACTATAAAAGAGAAAACTGACCATGTTGCTGCATAAAATATTATCGTATCTAATAATGCAAACATATCATATTCTATATAACAGCTTTTTGTAACTTTCCATCTACAGTTTCAAAGACATAGTTAACACCAGAATATTTATGCTCTATATATACTATAATAAGACTTTTACTATGGCAATACTTCATTAAAAATCTAATTAAAATCGGCAAAATACAGGATAGAAGGAAGACATTTACATATGGTATTTTATTTTAGCACTTGCCCTGTGCTTGGTTGAAATTTCTATAAATTTTAAAGAAAGAAAAAAAAATACAACTTGAGACGAAAGGTTACAGTTTAAATCATCTGGGGCGAATTTTTTTCTTTTTTTTAAATTTACAGACATTTACAAATATTTATATTAATAATCGTATTTATATTGTTAAATGAGAATAAACTTTTTAATCCATTGGCGAGAATAAAGCGGTCAGAGGAGTTTGAGGAGGATCAGAGAAGTCACAGTTAATAACTGTACCACAGCCAGTTATTAACTGTGACTTCTCTGATCCTCCTCAAACTCCTAACTCCAGGAATAATTAAGGCTGTGGTACCAATCCGGGCGAGCTGCTTCACGGCACTTCACCATGTTACTAATTAGTCTACCAGAATAGGTTACAAGATAATTTATTAATTACTGTCTTCCTCTCGCGGCTTTGCTGTCTAGCTAATTTATGTTTTTTTGTCTATTGTAGCTTATATGTTATTCTGATGTGTAAACTATATTCAAGTAAAATTTCATCTAAATCCGTTATTTGGTTTGCTCATGAAAAAGTAACTAACATCCATTCATTTTCACAAACTTTCACATTTATGTTTTACTTTTAATTTTATAAATATTATAGGTATTTAATGCAAAAACGTATTTATCATTTATGATATCTCTTCCATGACCAGTGGCCTAAAGCCTGGTAAAGTTGTAAAATTCGCAAAATTAATAACATCGATGAGGTCGGAGCCTAATGCAAAAATTAAATTTGGTAAATTGTTTATATAGGAGTATATGTGTTAATAAGAGTGCTTATTAAATTTATTCTCGTATCTATTTAAGTATTTCTATATACTGGTATCGTTGACTAACACCCATAACACAAGCTTTTCACCCAATTTGCTTAATTTGGAGTTAGATTCAATTTGTGTGACTTGTCCAGGGATATTTATTAATTTATTATATTTGTTTGTATCATTGAAAAAGTAACTTTAGTTAGGTGCCCAACATTTTATTGTACATGAAATATATTTCTATCCAAATACATAAAGTGATAGAATGTAAAATATCTGTGATTGAGGGAATGATGTAGTGGCTTATTCGCGGGTGGACGAAAGCGTAGCCTATAGTTATTGGTCGTATAAATCACCTCTGTCACTTAGTCGTCCGGTATAGTCGTTAAGTACTTGAGGTCCTAGGTTTGATTCCCAGGTCGAGCAACTCAAACTCATTTCTTTTTGGACGTGCTTCGTTTAAAGCAGTTTATACGAAACGACTTGCGTATTGGGCCGCTAATACATCGTACATAATTACGTATATGAGATTGGTATGAGTTGCTATTATTGATTCTAGGTACTGCTAAATATTTCCACCTTCGCTCGTTGCCCGGTGTTGGTTAAGTTTCAGGTTCACGATAGCCTTGCCACCGATAACATTGTGGGACCCTTAAGTAACTTCGGGTAAACATAGCTACCTTAGTATCTTTGCCTACCATTACGGGGATACGAGCGTGAAAATACAGATACAGTTTTTTTATAGAATATGTAATTACTAGACAAAGTAGTACAAATCCGCTTGTGTTGATAGTAAATCAGTTGTAACCTTGACATAAACGACTCGTCACCGTTCCTTTCTTTGTTGAGGTCAAGAGACAATAGCCGTCTCATCCTGGCCTTACCCGACTTAGCACCCTACATTTCTGTTACTCAAATTTCAACCTTCTACGTTTAATATTAAGTTTAAAGTCGGATGTTTTGACTAGGTGTACTTGATGCTTTTGGGAGATAATAGGATATTCTAATGTGGAATTTGGAGGTCAATCAGATTTACCCAACAATATTGGATGGAGTCCAAATGGTGTAAGGGACAATGCATCTTTGTTGGCAGCCAACGAGGTCGAGTTCCTTCGCCTTGGGCGTTGCTTCCGATTTGATCGCTTAGTATTGTTTAATTGTAGTTAATTGTATAATACATCCTTTTCATTTTGAATTTCATAGCATTGAGGGAAGGTTACAAGCAGGTTAGTGATGCGGAACTTTTACAAAAAAAATGTTTCTGCGAACTCCATTCCCATTCAGTTTGTATGGGAAAAATGAAACTTCGTTTTTCCTAGTTTCCTCGCTATTGTAAGGGATTTAATGTACTCCATTAAATCCCTTAAGTATTGTAACAAACCCGACTTTCTTTTATATACTTTCCTATATAGATTAAAACATACAATAATCTTAACATTAAAAGTTATGTTTCTTTTATCGCCTCTGTGGTCTAGCGGTCCGACGTCGAACTTGACTTCTAGAGGTCCCGGGTTCGATCCCCGGGTTGGGCAACAAACAATTAGAAAATGTATATTTTCAATTTTCTAATAAAAAACGTTGCCTGGGATTGGATATGTGCCCTATTGGCGATTGTTTTGACACCTTTCACATTGTGAGACTTAGTATCTCAGGCTAGTCGTGGGTTTCCTGATTGTGCCGCTGCCTACTCCTCCGGCAGTATAGGCGTGAAGATACTTATGTTTCTTTCAGTTATGATTCCACAGACAGACAGACACACACTCACACATCTATCCAGCTCGGGCTGTTAAGTAAATTGTGCAAATCCATAGGGTGCCGTATTCTCCGGACCTGAACATGATGGTGTCTATATGGCAGCAGGAATACAAAAGGCGTTGGATTCCTACCCGGGCAAGTTGCTGCACTGCCCTCTATCGTCAGTGGTATGTTGGTAATGATCCATTTATCTATGTTCGCCTCCTAGGACCTTTCAGGTATTCCACTTGGCGGGCCCGGATGATCACGAGGAACCTACAGAGTATTATAATATAATAATTTCTACCGGCTACTAACTTTCTAGCTTGTTTTCTGCGATTGAAAGAATCTCTTGATAACAAGAAATATTTCATCTATAGACGCTGAATATGTTTCCACCCTGTGGCTTGGGTATTAAGGCTGTAGCGATAGTTATTCGGCTACTGAAATACAGTGGCCGAAAAACTATCGCAAGAGACAAACAAAAGCTACAGAATTGACGTTATTGTTGCACGAATAGGCTGCGGTACAGTAAGCGACATAGATATTTGACTCCTTTATAATAGAGATAAATAAATAATATTCTTCCTTAAATATGTTTTATTTTTGTTGGAAATAAATGATAGTTTCGATATAAAAACATTGTTGAAATCTGTAAACTCCAAAACATATCGTAACTTAAAAAAAACATTTTTGAACGTATCCAAGAAGCGCTCTGTTCTAAATAAGGAGTGCTCAATATAGATCAGTGCTATCTATTACACAGGAATTTTGTTCTAAAACTGTATTAAAAGATCTTAACAAATGCTACTTTTAATTGCATGTTGCAATGTATAATTGTTGCATGGATTGTTCATTGGTTACATTATTTTTTGATGTTTTTTTTTAATTAATTCAGCCACTTTAATTTGAATGCTCGTAAAACAAGTGAATTTTGATTGGTTAAAAAAAGGTAGCACGTCTTTCTTGTTGTTCATTGTCTATAACCACTAGGCGTGTTATATATACATATACAAATGATTTCCCATCACCCATGGTTATATTGTTATGGCTGAATGAATAGACCTATTTATTATATATTTATACAATTATGTTAATTATTGTCAAGAGAAGGTTCTAATAAAGAGAAAAATGGAAAAAAAATCAGGGAGAAAGGAACAAACAATATTTTTCCATACAAAGTGTAAGTATCTGTTAATATTGAAAGATACGAAGTCTGTTGAGTCGTTAGGTTATTAATAAAACATTAGTCAAATACCCCATTCTTCGAAGAATGGTTAAGGCATTACATTTTTTTGTGGCAAAGTGTACTAATTCGTAGCCTAGTCGTTTCGAGTTCTTTAATAAAAAATAAAATATTAGTCAAAATATACCCTATTCTTCGTAGGATGGTAAAGGCGTTAGAAAATTTCGTGGCTGAGTGTACTTTATTGTATCAAAAACCTACCACCTAGTAAGTATTCGAATATCATATCTATCAACTCTCATCATCTCAAATATCTTGAAATTCTGAGTTAAATTTAATTTTCTTAATTAAGTGATTTCAAATAAATTAAAATCGCGTGACACTAGTAGCGATTTAGTATGAAGCTGATAATATTCGTGGGAAATACTAACTCATACTAATAAATTACTCATTTATTAATTATGGTTTATGATTGATATTTTTTTATCGCGTCATTTAAATATGTTTATTTTGAGTGATGACACGAGTTCATTGCCTACACAATTATCGCCATCATCATAATCGAAATCATTATCCTGGCGTTTTTTCCGGTTGTTCCTCAATTCTGGAACGTTTTTTAGTGTTCTTTCTTCCACATTTTGTTTAAGGGATTGTATAGATGGACCTCTGGGTAAGGTATTTCAAAGTTTGAGTTAGGGTGTTAAACTTGCTTTTGCATAATTCTGTGCTTATCCTAACGTTGTTGACTGTTGTATGGAAGCGGGAGTTGGATACTTTAGGATAAGCAATAAAATAGGATAAATGCGGTTAAAATGAGAGCATTACGTAAAGTCCATGGTTTTAAGCTTGCTGACTGCATTCGCAACAGTAAGATCCAAGAAAGAGTGGGACTGAAAAAAGTGTTGGCGTGGAAATGAAAAAAGGTATGTTCCGTTGCTTCGATCAAAGAATGACAGATAAAAGATTAACAAAACAGATTTTAAATGCGCCTGTGGATGGGTACAAGACCAGACCTAGATTTACATTCCATGGTCAAATCACTCGGGTTTTGAGAGTAGTGTCAAAAGTCTCTGAAACCGGCGTGTTCGAAATGTGAATGAAGCCAGGCAGCAAGGTTCATGATATTTGGCACTCGAGTCTCTGTCTACCAAGTAAAGAAGTTGTCGTAAAGATATGTATGTGTGGGTGTGTTTGGTTTGTACTTCTTCATCGACTTCTTTTTATGCGAGTGCCATAACATGATTTAGTACAGTGGATTCTTTATGACGAACCTTTAAGTTACATATATACATATTTTCACGCCGAACACCTTATTAGATATTATTAGGCAGAGATTGTTGACTGCCAGTAGTCACAAATCCCGTAAGACTTGCTTCTTACCAGCTTTTTCTACATCTTATGTATGAAAATGAATGCCTATTTATCTTGGTCTTCGCATCATGCTTGAACGGATGGACTACTTGTATTACTTCTTTTTTGTTACGTTAGCCGTTATCAGGAGAAGGTTTATATGAAAAAATAGCTACGACAGATGCCGATAGATGTCCGACTCAGCTAGTTTATATATAAAAAGAAATCCTATTTCTCTAGGTCATTACGTCCCGCCGCCGCGTTATCTGTTCAAGATAGACCAATTTTGTTAGTTCTTTCTTTGTTTATACAAGAGGAGGCAAACGAGCAAGTGGGTCACCTGATGGAAAGTGATCACCGCTGTCCACAACATCCGCAACACCAGCAGTATCACAGACACGTTGCGACCTTTAAGGAATGAGTACGCTCTCTTCTTGAAGGTCCCTAAGTCATAGTTGTTTGGGAATACCGCCCTCGGTAACTGATTCCACAAAGGTGTTGTGTGAGGTAAAAAATGTCTTCGGAATCGCACAGTTCTAGATCGCCACCAATCAAGATGATGGGATGGGTTGTCTTAACTATTGTCAGAAAAAGGTTCAAATGAAAAAAAAATACTGTTCATACTTGTAGTAAGGTCAGGACAACATCTTCAGCTCCGCAGTCTATAAATTCTTAACCCGTTTAACTATTATGCACATGTAGTTGAATATATCAGATTCCGCAATTATCATACATGCATGTTAAAAACCCGTTATGAACAGGTGAAAAAATATCGCTTCATATTAATAGTAATAAAAGGCGGTGACAGGACATAAATACGAAATGGCGTATCGGCGGGCGCATTTGGCGATCAAACTCTGTAACAATAAGTAAGGCGCTATCGTTGATCGACGCAAGTGCCTGTAAATCACGAAACGCGAGAGAGCACGCTTTAAAACCCATGCGACTAATAATGGGGAATCTTTTTCTTGATAACACTTTTCATCATCGACACTTGGTGGAATTCCATTTATACAGTTTCGAATAACAATTGTCCTTTTCCACAATAGTAACTGTAATATATGTAACAGTCATGTGTTTTGTCTTACTGATACAAAACTTACTTAAATAAGTATGATTTATGGCAAAAGACTGACAATATGAACAAGCACGCGGCTTTCCTGATGGTAAGAGATAACCTCAACATATAGACACCATAAATGTTGTAGGTGCATCGCTGTCCTTCGGCCGGGGTGTTAGGCCAATTGTACAAGTCTACCGGCTACCTTAGCCTGCGCACAGGTACAAGATTCTGTCATTATGGCGGCAGGAATTGGTATGGCACAGCAATCTGCCACCAGCGGTATTATTGTTTTTATTAATTTTTAAACACCGACGAAAAAGGAGGTTGTAATACGTTTGACGTGTGTGCATGTGTTTGTATAATCATAACTCCCGAACTATGGACCGATTTCGACGAGGTTTTTTCGTTTGAAAGTATAAGTATATATATATGAAAGTTAGTAATATGATTAACATGGTTTGAAGCTATACCTCATGAAAGTTTTGTGGAAGTTTGTTCAATATTTTTAATTTCATGGGCCTTATTGGACCGAGATTAACGCCTAACACCACAGTTCATTCGAGAGCCTCTGATTTGATTCCTGCCAAGGACAGCTATTTGTGTGATGCATATCATATATATATGTCGGAAGGTCATGAGCTAGTATACCTATTTTCTAATATCTATAGTCATGAGTGTCGTCGGTGCAACGTGTGGCGCATCCGCTTGTAACGTTGGAAAGTCATGAACAAAGTATAGTTGTGACGTTGTGGTTATAAGTACATTTGGTGCCACAGGTGCATCGAGATTCTGGCAGCTTGTTTCTTATTGGTCGGTTTATCGGAAAGTCATGAATAAAGTTGCTTATTAATTAAGGTCGTCCGGGGGGTGCATTATTTGGTCGGCACTCACGCAGGAGGGGCGGGGTGTAGCCCCCCTTTCCCCTTCGAGGGTTTGGAGTTTGCGTAAGCACGAACACCGTGACGTGTTTACGTAGTGTTGTTATAGTAGCAGGTTTACTCCAATGCTTACATTGGTTTGTTTAGTAACCAATGGGTGTATTGTGTTTATGGCGTGTTTAGGGTGTGCGTGATTGTGTTTATGTTTGTAAACAGTGTAGTGTTTATTATTATGAGGTTCACGATGTGGTTGTACGACTAGATCAGGTGTTACGGTTTTGTTTCGATATTTCTGAATTATTCACTAACTACCCTCAAGTTGTGAGCTCTCGGCCTACTAGTCCCAGTGTTCCTGCTCGGCCGTGTTTGTGTGATATACCTTCGACATACATATATATCTTATTAATTCTGGTTTATCTGGTGATGTTAAAAAATGTATTTTGTCATGTCAGTGAAAGTTATTTTCTTAAGATTTACATATACATATTATATTTCCTTCAGTGTATATACCGGTATTAGTATGTGAGTATATTTTCATTCGTAATATTTAACTATTATTTAAGTTAATATTAATTAGGTTAAATGTTAGGTATTTATTGCTTTTTTTTAAACTTTCTCAAGGAAACAGTTAAGAAAAAATTGTTACATTAGTATTGACTTTTAATTAATACATTTCAATAAATGCACTTAAGATTAGTGAAGTGACAATATACGATTGAGTCCCGATAATCTCGGGACAAGGCGCGTCCCGTCCTTGCAGTGCATATCGCGCGACGGAGCAAATCACGAGGTGCCACTAATTGATCTTATCTATGCAACTCGCCTTTAAAATAAAACTGGACAAGATACTGTTGCAAATGATACAAAAATTAACGATCTCCGACTGTTATCTTACAATTAACGCCTGTGTTTTATGTTAATAGCCTTCAAATAATTAGTTTTATTTTCACTTCTGGACAGCACGATTAAAACTGGCTAATAAACTTTGACAATTGTCTTTTTTTGTTCACATTTCGTACACATGTATCAAGTACTTTTAGCATAAATGGTTATGCGTTTTGTTGGTTAAATAAGGGCGTTAAAAACCCGGTAACGGTCCTTACCTTTTTAATATATTCGATACTCTCTGCCTAACAAAAAAGAGAGTCGGCGTAAAGATATGTTTGTAATTGTCTATGTTGACTTAAGTTTTGGATGACATTGTATTAGTTTATTTAACAAATATTTAACATCACATAGAATTTATCGAAACTAAATGGTTTTAGTTTTTATTGCATTTTTTTATGTCAAAGTGGGCCATGGTTTCTCTAATGGTAAGTGATAACTGAGGTAGACACCTGAGATATTAAAGTTGCGGCGTTGTCCTGTGACTGGGCTGACAGGCGTAATGTCCAAGTCTACCAGCTACCCTACCCTTTGAACCAGAATATGATAATTCCTTTATAGAGTCAGGAATAGGTAAAACGTTAGATCCCTACTCAAGTCAGTTGTTGCATTGCACTCTACCACCAATGATCTTGTTAGTATATAAATATGTGTAGTAAATAAACCTTTGCTTGCCGCTTATGAGTTGCGATGCAGAACGGCAGATGACTTATTTTATATAGAGTAGCTGCACCAACATGGAGAGAGTTTTTTGAGCGACATAACAAAATATAAAAAATCAATTTGCTTAATTTATTTTATAAAACATATTTTAAAACTCTTGTTTGTAAACATAGAGTAATATAGAATTATCCACTTTTATGTTTTCATTTCAAGGAAAGTCATACAATTTTTGAGTTTACTGCTTGAGTAAATTCAAAAAACCTCTAAAAATATCAAATAACCCCAAATTATGTAAACACTTAATCAAAATTATTAAAAAAATATTAATTTTTAATTTTAGTAAAAATGCAAAAATGGCTGTTATGATTAAATATAAAATATCTTGAGCTATAAATAACATTTATTCTATTCTTTCTTCAGTAAATTAACATAAATAAAATTAAGAGATAACAGACAAATACATCTAGATAATGTTGACAAATTTTGCCAATAATTTATGTCAAAAAAGTAAAATTCACTTTAGCTATAGCAAGTCATTTGTTATCCATGACTTACAACACTAAATTAGTTACACAGGTTATTCTACTTAAATGCATTAAAATTAAGACAATTTTGAAATTTCCTGACATTGATCGCGATGATTTATTTGTTAGCTTCAAATTTACCATTTTATTACCATTTGGCATGACATTTATTGATATACAATGACGAGGATTTTTTTATAGAAACTCGTTTATATTATGTTTAAAAATATTCGATTCTTTTAGGGTTCTGTAGTCGAATGGCAAAAATTGGAACCCTAATACATTCAACATATTATCTTCCGTCTTTATATCAAGGTCACCTTATTTCTAAAATATAAGGACTGCACCATTGAAACTTTTGGTTGCTAGATATATTCTGCGTATCGTTTTACGACTTTTAAAAAACAAAAAAAAGTTAGGCCGGGTGGGGTCGCTATGAATATGTACGAGATGCCTAGCAATAATAGCAAAACTAATTTTATAATTTATTAAAATGTTATCAGAAATAAAGCGTCTTTTTCTTGCTTTGTAAGGTTTTTTTTTACTACAGTGAATATGAATCTTTATTTGACACTTTTAAAACATATTAAATATTGCTTTGTTCTTTTTGTATATTAAAAGTTATTTTGATAAAAAAATTAAAAGATATTGTGGATAGATAAAATGTAATTGACGAAAGTTGAGTTGAAAGGCGGCTAAAAACTAAAACCGAAGTCGTTAAAAACCATGAGTAAACAAAAAACTAATACACATAAAATTTATCAAAATGAAATAGTACCTTTATCTCAACAATTCAAGTACCCCAACATGGTGAAACACACGATAAAGTTGTAAAATCTCATAATATCTCATTTCAATCTAATTAAAAAATAAAACGTCATTATTGTTACATAATGAAAACTAATATATCGTAAGTGATATCCGTTTAATTAAAAAACAAAAACCGTTTTGATCAACAAATTACACGGGATCTTTATCGCTGGATCTCAGCAAGCACCAGTAGCCCGGGATAAGGTATCTATCGTGACATCACTAAAATAAATTTAGTGCTGCGCTCGACCCTGGGTTAACTACGTTACGATGCATCGCACTATTTCTCACCCGATATCGATTATCGATATCGATTTTATATTGTATTTAATGACTTATAATGTAGGATAATATTCCTGAATTATGAGTCATTAAATACGATGTAATTATAGTACGTATAATTTTTTTTAACATTAAGCATATACTCTTTTATCGGAACCTAGTAAGTTATGGCCAATAAAAAGGGATAATGAAAAACCTACTATTTGTAACGTTTCTTCGGGCTTATAAAATGATATGTTTTTCTATCATGTCTTTTGAACAAAACCATTATTAATATAAAAAATATTAATTGCCTGCGTTCAAGTTTAAATAACTGTTGCTAAGCTAGAAATACTTTAAGAAATTAAATAGTAGGCAGTGGCAACACACCATAACTATCTTAGAAGTCCAAAGGTAGCGTAAATTTTCAGCAAGGTAGCAAAAAAAATAACTGAAAAAAGTTTCAATATGACAGCACAATCCCCATCTGAAAAAAGTTTCATTTTGACAGAAAAATACCTATTAGGCATTAAAAAAACAATCCGCCGTTTATTGAATTCATTTGTCACTAAAAATGTGATGAATGAAGAACCGCTCGACCAATTTTATGCAAACTTCACATAAACCATCTTCTAAATAGTCCGAACAAAGCCTAAACATTTGGTTTGGATAGGTGAGCCCGTTCTTGAGTTATAAAATTACAATGAAAAGTGGCATTGATTGTTATATATACAGACTTTATCTGTAACACATTCAATTAAAAATCGCGCTAGATCCTTAATAAAATTAATTAGCCCTGCGTTAATTTCTAAGAGAATGGAAAGCATATCATTTACCTAAGCAACAATAACGAATTATTTTATTTATTAGTAACTATCTTATTCTGCTTCTACAAAGTTGGGTCGATCTTGGTATCAATTACACAAAACTAAACTCCCTCGGCATAATTTATAAATTGTTTTTTATCCAGATGTTAAAACATCCCTTTTTTAAAGGATAAAATTCCTTTAACCGCTACAAAAATGTCAAAGATTTACGATATCGACGCGGGCGCAATATGGCCGCAAAATACGAGTATACCGGGTCTCAGCTACAAAGCCACGATCAATGTATGAACTAGATTTATCATTAAGTTAAGCGTTAGCGTCTAACTTAGACAAACTTCTATGAGTCTCAGTTTTGACTTCCAGGCCTTAGCGTAATAAGCATTAGTATCTATATTTCTCGATTTGATAAAAATGTAATGCAAACAAGTAGACGGATTTCCTGATGGTAAGACATTCACGCCGCCTAGAGGCACCAAAGGTGGTAATGGTGCGTTGCCAACCGTGGCCGGGATGTTAGGCCTCGGGCAAAAGTAAGTTACCCTCCAAACTGGAACACGCCAACGGCAAGCACTGTACGTTACGGTGGTACCAATTTGGGCGAGTCGCTGCGAAACTCTACCACCTAGTAGAGTGTCACGGTGTTAGTGACGGTAACCCATGCTTGCCTTTTACGAGCTGCCTGGCAGGAAGGCAGATGGTCTATTCTGCAAAAGAGCCCGGATCAACACGGAGGATGTTTGTTCTAAACGAATTAATATATTTATGATAATAACGAGGCGCAATATAGCTGCAAAATTTTACTGTCAATTCGTGATTACAATTAACAAAATTTAATCGAGCTTATTATGTCAGTGATTTTCAGCAACAAGCAGGTGAATTCTACGCTGGTAAGAAAGAAAGTTGCCTGCTTTTAAACTTCTAAGGTGGGAACAGTTTAAATTATTTGCCGGAACACGACAATGGTAAGCACAATGACACCAATTAGGGTGTTTGTGATAAAGCGAACTTACGTTTTCTTCTTACGAGTTGCTCAACAGGAAAGCTATTGACCTATATTCTCTCAAAAAACTAGAGATTCGTATTGTAAATAAACAGTCTTGTTATATATTAGCTTCCACTCGCGGCTTTGCTCGCGTACCATTTTTTTTTTCATAAATTGTAGCCAGTTAGTTATTTGGGTTTTGGCGCCACCGAGAGAAAAGATGGTCGAAGTTTTTTCATAATTATTGAATTTCGTGTTAATATTGAGTGAAATTAGTCAATTTTGGTGGCATTTTGTACAATTTTTTTCATTAAAAGTGCACAAATGAAATAATCATAAAGAAATTAGCGTATTGTATATTTTCTCGTTGCCGCCAAATCTCGTTAGATGAGCTTGTGCAAAAAGGCCACCGCTTTACCCAAGAGCCTGACATGACTTATTGACGACTTACGACTGATGACTAATTAAAATTAATTGAAATTGATATAAAATTTGATGCAAATTTCTACTTAACTAATGGCTAAATACTAACGTGAAGGCCAAAACTTAAAGAAAGAAGAAGAAGTAAGTTATTTTGATGTATTATATAAATTATTGTAAAGTTTCACCTAAATCCGTTTAACAGTTTGTGCGTGAAAGAGAAACAATTGTCTTTCCATTGTCACAAACTTTTACATTTATAGGATTATTATGTAATTTTATTAAAATACTTTGACATTAAAACTTAAGCTGTTTTAGTAATATACATGGACTAACGTAGGATTGAAATCAAATTGGCATTATATTATCTGTATACCAGGTTGAACCTTGGAGTAATTTACTCCTTGTTTATTATTAAAACGGAAGTAGTTTTAACATGTTTAATCCACAAAAGAAATATTGATCGATGAAATCGAAGCACAATATGGCTGCAAAATATAGCGGTCGATTCGACGATATGACAAAACGACGATACGCACTTGGATATAGATCTAACCGTTTGTTTCCTGTGATGGATGAAATGTTGGGTTTCGGATTCTTGTAAGCGATTTTGTATTGCGTGCTTTGAATTTGTTTAGACATTTTTAATGTTCGGTAGGCGACTGATGTGTATTTTAAAATAGATTATTTTAAACAGGAAGAAATAAAAATTGGGAGTATTTGACGTACATACGTAAGTTATTAGTGCTCGTTCACACATGCGATGCATGAGATTTATTTTTATATTTATAATGAATTGTTTCCATCCTTGACAATTTGTGAAATTCCATTTTATACTATTTTATATATGAAAATACTTGCACTGTTTCGCTAATAAATAACATTAAGTGACAAAGTGTACTTATTCATGTGTAAAATAATTTATATTTTTTTTATATGAATAACATAATTTTAAATTCGAAATAGTATTTATTATAAGTAATCGTATTTTTTATTTGATTAATGATATTTCGGTCCAATTCCAGACATGTTACGAAGAGACTACGGTGCCGAGGGACAATTTATGACAGGATGAACTATAAACAGACGTGAGAGCTTTTAAGAGGTGAGAACTAGTTTATATATAAGTCATTACTAGTAAAACCACTGCTGTTAGAGTCCTGTACAGCAACTTTTCCCAGTAGGGATCCACCGCGTTAATTATTCCTCCTGCCATAATGATTGTCATGTTTCGGTTTAGAGGGTAGGGTAGCACACTTGCATAATAGGCCTTCCACTCCTGTCTCAGGACAGCGACGCACCTGTATCATCTATAATATCTACAGGCCACGGTTATCTATTACCATTTGGAGAGCTGTGTGCTTGCTTCAAATAAATAAGACGCGTCAGTCAAATTTCCGTATGACTCTTCGTTTTCTAACATCCACCCTTGCCACTATGTCATCACACAACACGTACTATGTCACTATATTTTGCTATTATAAAGTTTAAAAGATACAAATTTGTTGTAATCCTGTACCGCACTGATTACACTAGTTTTAGGTTATCGTTATGTTCTTTTAACGCAAGTAATAGAAAGAGACAAATATGTTTGTGCTGCTAAATTAGTTTATGCGTATTATTTCTACTAATACTTAATCAATGCTTCTGAAGACGTTGATTAAAAAACTCATAAGTTATTGTATTTCAATCTCTTGTTTTTCGTTTATTAGAAAAATATAGCCTCCTTAGAAGCAACATCAGCATTGTCAAACGTCTAATTACGTTTACTAGGTGTTTCTAATTATACAGATTACTTATACTGACAATGATTATAAACTTAATAATTAATTTGTCTGTCAAAAATCTGGATGTCAGCTATTATAAGAGAAAAGGATTTATCCAATTGGAACAACTTTCGAAAAAAAAAATAACAAGGACGCACAAACAGACGATAAGAAAAAAAAAACATTTCAAAGTTTTAGGTTTCCACGATAACCCAGAGACGCAATAGTTGTCATTTTTTACTAAGCTTATCTGCCGACTTATTACTTACAAAAAAAAGTACTGAATCAACCTTCGCCTAAGTGAAAATACAGTATTATTTAAACTGTGGTAAATTAGATATATGGTTATCAAATATAATTACAATAAAATTCCAGAAACCAGCTTAATGTAAATCAACTATGTACACAAAAATTAAATATTTTCTTTGTTTTTTTTGGGATTAAATCAACAGATCCAGATTTTATAGCAAATGGGACTATTTTGGAAGTACGCTATTTCAAATTTTGAAATCGGTTAAAAATGACGGAGAAATCAATTATCATAGGTGAAAAATATAGAAGCCAAAAGTAAAATGTAGTTTAAAAAAGAAGACAGATCTGAGGCTGATTCTGTATCTTTTTAGTGATGGTCCTGTGACGAACAGAAATACAAAGGAGATAGAAAATAAAAAGACGTCATTTGACAGCTATTTGATGTATACTTCACCCAGTCCCAGTGATCATCACTAAAACGATACTGAATAGCCCGCCAGATGCCTCATGAATTTTGCCATGGATCCTATAGTAAATTTGTTTAAAATACGAAACGCACCACGAAAATTAGTCTCAATAAATACTGACTCTCATACAATTGCCTATTAAAACGTTGTTTTATAGGCATATTATGTCATCCATACATAGGCAACACGGGTTTACATTTGCGAGTCGCATTGTATTTCCCAATGTACTATATAACGATATACTTTTTATCCTTGCAGCACCTGCTGTGTTCTAGTACTTAGCGAGCGGTGCCGGATTATAAACAATAAGATATCGCAGAATTATAGCACCGCTGGTCACTTCGACGACACGTTGTTAAGGATGGTGTTCAACAAGGATGAACAATTTATTAACAGAAATAAATATTAAGTGGTGTTTTAGTCTTATCTACTTGTGAACCTGCATTTTAAGTGCTAATTGCTATCATATTCCAATTTCCGGAAAGAAGTAGACTATATCCTTGGGTTTGAAATATTGTGGAGATGAAGATCTCTTTAGATTTTTAAGGAGAAGCATGCTCGTTTGCTATAATTTCTTGTAAGACGACAATCACTTACAGGCAAAGTGATAGTTCTGATATGTCCAATTTTTATTTTAAATAAAATGCTACCTCAGTTACCAAATTAAAGCTTACCAAATTAAATTTTTTTGGGCTATATATGTTAAAACATTTTAAAATAAATTGTTATTAAATACTTGTTTCATTATAATTTGTATCAGTTTCTGTTAATTTAACAAGTAAGCACAACTTTATAAGTGTACATTAGCTATTTAAATATATATATAATACTAGCCGACTTGGCAAACTTCGTATTACTTGACAAAAATTAAGGAATTATTTTTCAAATTTTTCCTACAATTTTCTTGATTTTTCTCTTTGCAAACCTTCTCCTCGCGATAAGTAACACTACAAAAAATAATTCGAAAAATCGGTCTGCCCGTTTAGACATGATGCAATGACCACGCGACATGAGGTTTCATTTATAAATATTACTAGCCGGCTCAACAAACTTCGTAACGCTGGACATTAACAGCTACTGTATAAAATTTGATGCTCCGATAGTAGTGCAATCTATCGGATCCAATTTAAAACATTCCAAAATCAACGACTACTTACAAATGAAAAAAATAATTTAAAAACCAGTCCATTTCCAGTGGACCAAATTGTGTATTCCCTTGAACACCAAAAAAAAAATTCATTAAAATCGCTAAAGTTGTCTAGGAGGAGTACATATCTTTAAATGCAGTTTTTCTAACTGTGAACTGAAATCAACGTTACCCCGATACAAGCTTGTCTAATGAGGCAACCGTTAGACATAAAGTTACTGAGAAATGTCAATTAAAATAAAGAAATTTTTCATTAAAGATATTTTGGTCTAAGAGCTAGTTCATTTTTGTCATTAAGTAATCGCTTTGGTTGTTTGCTTACCATTTTAAAAAAAGAAGTTAACAAAATTGGAAAATTTATTTAAATTTATCACTACAGTAGCAAACCATTCTCAAAACGATCGTTCCGACCACCCGGGCCGCTACACGCGCTAAGCCGTTCGATTTACGGGCACATCGCACCGGGCTACTCTTAGATAACCCGCATAATGATAGCTGGTACAAACGACCCCTTTTCCCATACCAATCGGCTAAATTTCATTTAAGTAACCCTGTATTGTTTTTAAACGTTCTAACAGTTTTTTACTTTATAATAAACAAGCTGCTTCTTTTTTGTGAGACAATGTGTGATAACTTTTTTTAAGGAAACACGCGTTATCCTTCGACACTAAAATATGACTGAGCAACCTGCAGTTGTGATTATTTTTACATTAGATTACTCGATTCTAGAGGAAGGTCAAGGATAAATTGTAATGGCTCTGGCCTTCAAATACGTTTTAAGTTTGTTTAAAATCACGAAGAATGTAAGTTTTTAATCTAATGAAAATCACCTCTATGGTCTAGCGGTTCAGTTCTTGGACTTGACAGCATGAGGTCCCGGGTTCGAATCCCGGGTCGGGCAACACACACAGCCACATAACAATTTTCTATTAAAAAAAGTTGTTTGGAATTGGACATGTGCAAGGTTGGCGATAGGCTTGCCACCTATCACATTGAGGGACCTAGTGTGTTCGGCTAGTCGTGGGTGCCCTGTTTGTGCCTCTGCCTACCGCTCTGGGGATATGGGCGTGAAGATACTTTTTTTAATCTAATAAAATGTATTAAATCAATATAAACTAATCGTAGTAGCGTCACATTAAAATTTATGACCGTATGAATAAAAATAACGATATAAAGAATGGGATCAAGAGGCAATCGTATATCAGAGGAGCAGCCATCAAACTTAAACTTTGGTTAGACAATAAACCGTGATTCAGGCCATAAATTACCCAGACACTTTTAATGCGGACCTATTTTGAACTATTACAACAACATAAACATACGATTGGGTGGAATTTGAACTTTGAGATGAGTAAATGTACATATAAACTAATCCGAAGTTCTTAAATCATGTCTTACTGAAGACACTTTTGTATGACATTTACTTCTTCTTCTTCTTTTATTTGGCTTTCGATTGTTTTTCAGTACTACTTTGCCAATGTCAAGTAACAAGTTAGTTAATTCTTATACAGTCATTAGTCACTATGTACAAAGTCATGTCAGGGTCTTGAGTGAAGCGGTGGCTTCGTTACTCAAGGTCATCTAGTGAGATTTGACGGCAGCGAGGAAATAGACAATACACTAATTTCTTTTTGATTATTTTATTTGTGCACTTTTACTGAACAAAATTAATATAATTCCCACCTAAATTAACCAATCTGAAAGCCATATTAATAAAATAAGAAGAAATTATTAAAATCGTCTCTGTGGTCTAGCGGTCCGGGTGTTGGATTTGACTGCATGAGGTCCCGGGTTCGAATCCCAGGTCGGCCAACAAAAAGAAAATTGGATTTTTCCAATTTTCTAATAAAAAAATTATAGTCGGGATTGGAAATCTGCCCGGTTGGCGATAGGCTTGTCACCTATCACATTGTGGGACTTTGTGTCTTCGGCTAGTCGTGGGTGCCTTGGTTGTACCTCTGCCTACCACTTAGGGGATATGGGCGTGAAGATACTTTTTTAAAAAGAAATTAACCAATTTCACCCAATATAAACACGTAATTCAATAATAATGAATAATTACAACCACCTTTATTCACGATGGCGCCAAAACTCTATTAAATTTACTAAATTAAATAATTCAAATAAATATTAATAACGAGGTTGTTTCTTATATTTGCTTTTATTACTTCCTATCCTATCCTATTAATATTATAAATGCGAAAGTTTGTAAGTATGGATGTATGGATGTTTGTTACTCTTACGCTCGAATGGCTTAACGAATTTGTCTGAAATTTGGAAGACAGATAGATTGTGACCTGGATTAACATAAAGGCTATTTTTAATCCCGATCGCACACCGGGTTTCTGTGAAAACACGGGCGAAGCCGCAGGTAGCAGCTAGTTAATATTATAAATGCGAAAGTTTGTAAGTATGTATGTATGGATGTTGGTTACTCTTTCACGCTCGAATGGCTGAACGGATTTGTCTGAAATTTGGAAGACAGATAGATTGTGACCTGGATTAACATATAGGCTATATTAAATCCCGATCGCACACCGGGTTTCTGTGAAAACGCGGGCGAAGCCGCAGGTAGCAGCTAGTTTATATATAATTTATCGATGATAGAATGCTTATCCGCTCAAATTCTAATAAGAGTTTTTATGCAGTTGGGTTTTATTTATTAAAAATATATGTTTCCTTTCTTCTGTTATATATCTTTTAATATAAAAATGAATCCATTTGCCTTGGTCATCGTATCAGGTGTACAGGATGGAATTTTTTTTGTTGTGTTCAGGGGAAGGTTCAAAAAAAAAACATTATTACGATAGAAAAATATGTGTCGGCATTACATAAAAGAAGTAAGTAGTAAAATACTATTCCTGCATTTCTGTACCGTTATTTGGTGGTTCTTGCCACCCGATACCTTTGATATCTGAATACCGCTTTAACCACGGTAGGAAGTCTGTCCCGATACCAATACAAAGCAAGTACCTGTACCTAATTAAAACACTTGCTAGCTACGTTACGAGTGCGACGTGGCCACTTTACATATTTATATAATTAAAATTATTCAAGTAGGAACGGAAATATCTCCGGCTGAAGAAAACCTTACCAGTACCAGTAACACTGAACCTGTACCTGTATAAACCATTCAACCAACAGTACCAGTACTAAGTCTGGTACCGGTACTAATGGTAATGGTAGAACTCTGATACCAATATCGCACCAAGGCCAATACTATCGTATCCAAACAGTATTTCTTCAAGTTCTTCTTCAAAGTAAGCAACTTTTTTTTGCTTTTTATGTTAGTGTAAATAGTAAAGATTGACGAAATGATGTCTAGTTTTATCCCTAACACCATAACCGTGACTCTCTTATTCCTATGCTACAAGCTAGCTTAACAGGGAAGGGTAAGCAATAAACTTTCATAAGCAAAATTTAAAATTTTGGTGTTAGGTTTGAATTTTTTCCTTTTTTTGTCTTAGGACGGAGACTAAAAGAGAGTGACATTTTTAATTATTTATACGGGATACTCACGATCTCTTTTTATTTTTTTTTTATTTTTATTTTATTTGTCAATATTTCGGCCTAGTTGCATAGGCCGTGGTCACGACGATTAATTAATTCGCGACGATTTAAGTTTAAAATCTTATAAAAGAGAGTGTGTTAGAGTGGTATCTTAACTAACGTCTTTTGATGTTAAATTTAAGAAAAGAAATATTTAAGCTAATGCTAATAAACTAACTCTTGATCAACTGCTAATGAGAACTGGCGATCAAATATTTTTTGTTCAAATATCATCTTAGAATATGAGTCGACAGCTATAATAATCAATTATGGGGTAACATTTCTTTACATTATCCAGTAATAATATATATTTAACCTGTAAGTTTGTTGTTGGATGTCTGTACAAACTGAAAAAGAAAATCGTAAGATCTGTACAAGTTGCCCTTAATTTATGATTAACGGATACTGTAGGGTAACCAAAATTGTTACGACAGTTGGACATTTTTTTTATGAGAGTATGACCTTAGCACTCGCCACTTCCTTATTTAATTTTATTCGGGTAAAGTAGACACACACACACACACACACACACTCACCTTAACACACACGAATGCAAGTACATGTCTTTACACCAACTCCCTTGCGGCATAAGCAGAGAGAATCTAGTGCCAAATGTCACCATCCTCTACATTCATTAATCTTCTTATATATACACGTCGGAGATTCATAACACCTCAGACAACACATGAGCGTCACGAAATGTTAACTTAGAACTCCTATAATCTCGGTACATAACATAATCACCCACATTCACACTGTTAATCTGTTTTGTCAATATTTCATCTGCCATTCTTTTCATATACGGGTATGGGTAATATATACTTGCTATGTCTAACGTTCTCTTCTTTTGTTATCTAATGTCAGGTAGTATCAGGTCTCGGGTTCAATTCGCAAGGAGGTTTATAATAAAACCAACGCTTCTCGCGATTGTATAAAGTGCCCGGTTGGTGTTAGGTTTGCCACTTAATACATTTTGGGACCTCGGAGTAGTTAGGTGAAAGTTGGATGTGTCGGTTGCATCAATCACCTTTTCCATTTGTTTTGTTTCGTAGAATGAAAAGAAAAAAAAGTCAAAAATATTTATTTGCGGAATATGAGTGTTACAAAGATGTTACAAAATTATTTGGGCGTTCCTACATATTCTACCAACTTGTGGTGTGCAAATATTTTAATAGTTGTTAATTAAATTAGTTATTTTATTTTTTTACTTACTATTTAAACACTGCTTATTGTATTAATTACATGATTATTTATTAATACAAACATTTTTTAGAATATAAATTAATTTATCCCTATCTACCGTAAACTACCATCGTATCCTATTTGCCTGTGAAACCTACAAAAAAAGTGGCCTTCAAAATATGATATGATAGTCACCCCAATCTTGACCATGATCTATAAAACTAATATTGTCCCTATGATTCATAGTTGTTATCATCTTCAACGATTCCAAACACCGTGAGAAGGAACATCGTGTGTGGCCTTTGTCTCCAACTTAATGACGACTCAAACTGTAACGTGCACGCTTTCAAACCCATAAAGTGGTTTACTATCAAATAAAATATTTACCGTCTTTATTATTTATGGCTAATATGGTATTTTAATCTTCAATTATAAAATCGTTAAAGAGATTTTAGGATAGAGAGTAATGTCGCGTCACCAACCATTCCTACTGCGTGGAAATATTTTTATGCTCTAGGATAGCAAATAAACAAGCAATTTTATATTATTGTTAGAGATAGCTACCGTGTATAAAAATCATAGATGTTACTAATGTGTCGCTATTATAAGGCTAGCATTGCATGTTATGTGTGCAAATCTATCAGGTGCAAATTTTACCAATACGGTACAAGACAACGTCGAGAACTGATGGCAAGAAAAGACAATAGAGTAGTGGTAACAGCTTGTGCGAATGACCAATACAGTACAAGACAACGTCGTGAACTGATGGCAAGAAAAGACAATAGAGTAGTGGTAAAAACTTGTGCGAATGGCCAATACAGTACAAGACAACATCGAGAACTGATGGCAAGAAAAGACAATAGAGTAGTGGTAACAACTTGTGCGAATGACTGCACTACACATGACCACCTTGTAAATACCAAAAATTAAAAAATATAATTTCAAGAATATTAACCACCTGCATAGAACACGATATTGACAAACTGATATAATAGGAGCAGAGAAACGCATTGTAGTGACACCAATTCATTCCAAGACTCAATCTCCCAATTTTATAACGGAATATAAACTACCAAATTATTTCACTTGATTTGAAGATTTTGCAAAAGCGATAACTACGGAAGGTTGGTGGGATGCTATCGATACTTATTTTTGCATTATTGACGATTCCTATTCTTTGCCTAATTTAAATTAGGTGTTTATAAATTCAATAAAATTAAAAATAAACAAATGATGTGGGTATAATGTAGTACCAGCTATAGTTCCAGGAAGAACATGATGTGAAAGATCTAGAAAACGTTTGACGTTGTGAAGTAGGATGTGAGACCTCACTTTGGAGCAGCTTAAGACTGGGCATAGTGAGAAAGAATTTGAAAGGCGATAATGATGATGATGGGAGTGCAATGAAATTATTAATTAAAAATATTAAACAAAAAATATTAAGTACCCACAATTTAAACAAATGAAAACTTTCTAAAACCGACTTCAATTTCAATATTGCATCATCTAAGTACAAAATAAAACAATTAATTATGCATGGCTTTGTAAATCGCCTCGGTGGTCTAGCGGTCCGGGTGTTGGACTTGACTACATGAGTTCCCGGGTTTGAATTCCGGGTCGGCCAACAAAAAGAAAATTGGATTTTTCCAATTTTCTAATAAAAAAAAATGTTGGTCGAGATTGGAAATGTGCCCGGTTGGCGATAGGCTTGCCACCTATCACATTGTGGGACTTAATGTCTTAATGTCTGCCTAACTCTTCGGGGATATGGGCGTGAAGATACTTTTTTTTTGTAAATGCTGAATTTCAATCGTTACAAAGTTTAAACTTTCTACTACTACTAGACGACTTTCGCGGGATAGAAAATAATTTTTAAATTCAGTTAACTCAATGAAAAAATATGGCCTAGTACTTACAGGTCGAGTTTTTAATCTCCTCAATTTTTTGACGTCTTTTTAAAAACAGATGTAGTCGATTAAAAGAAGGATAACTTACATCATCATCACAAATAATTTTCAGCAGGAAGAAGACTCACAAGTTTTTTTAGCATCAAATTCTCGTCATAGGCAGGTGAGAATACAATAAAAATATGCCAAAATAAAACCGGAAGTCATAAAAACTATTCATTGTAATTGCTACCGATCAATCAAACAAAACTAATTGTTTATCTGTGCTCACTTCTCTATTTATCTATGATATATCAGCGCTACCGTCGTGACATTCTTAATCGGGTTTTTCAAAGTATACCTTATTTCTTAACTGTAAGTGTCATATTACGTTATGGTTTGATTTTGACAGACAAATGACAGTTAACTGTCAAATTCAATATCGGATGTGTTTATGAAGTGCAAACAGGGCGATTTATTGTGTAATAGTCAACACATTATCTGTCTGTGTCTGCGCATCCCATTATTCTAAATGTGAAAGCGTGTAAGGTTTTTTCAAACCAGGGTTACTAACGGCCAATATTAATAACATATCTACAGATAAATATAGGCCTTCTAGATTTTTAATAGATAATGTTGTTAATCATTGAAAACAGCGATATCTTGGTAGATAACTGATCTAAAATAGCACGATCTCTTATTTTAGATAGGTTATTAAAATTGGGAGTATGTAGATTCAGATAACACTTTGCATACAGATAGGTATTTTCTAAGAATATAATTTGAAAGTTTTATTTTAAATTTCTTTGTTAATAGTAATGAATTCAAGAAACGATGTTTTAAGAATTTCGCAGACGTTAATAAAAAAATCTGATTTGGTATGACTTAGACTTTATTTGGTCTTATATGGTCGATATCCCCGTAACAATTACATAGAGATTTGCCAGTATATTTGCTGTTCGAATTGCAAAGGACTGGAATTCTTTGCCATACTTACATTTTCCGGAACTGTTTAATTTGGAAGTATTGAAGGCAAACGTGAACAGGCTTCTTCTAACTGCGAGTGCCTCCATCTTAGACTTTACTTAAGCTTTTCATCTGGCGGGTTTTGAGTCATCATACCTATGAAATAGACTGACTGCTATAGTAAAGTGGCTGAGGGCAATGATTTAGATTTTAGATGTATAAACCAATGATATCTTGAAAAACAGAGACAGAGATTTAAAGCTTTCAATTTCAAGCTTTTGCGACTTTATGCATGATAAAACAATCACATTATACCAAACATATCCAAAGCTCTAGACAGAAAGCGAGCGTGAAGTTTATTTTATTTTTACAAAGCGAATCGCGAGAGCATTTTGTCCAACGTTCGTGTTATGCTTTTGTGATAATATAAAATAAAATACCTCGAAAGGCGATTTGGTGTTCCTGTGTTGTTTTTTTTCTTTAAAATGAACACGTCTTCTGTATTTGCATACAATGCCTTGGGTGCAATATGCGCCTGCTAATACCGAAAGGATATGTCCAGTAAATAGGCTCACGACGGCATATATTTCAACAACAACGTTGCTTGGGATGAGTTTAGGATTTTTCTTCAAGGTGTCAGTGATCGGGTTATGGGTTTATAATATTGGAAGATAGACATAACTATTATAAGCAATACTCGCCGCATATATACCCTCAAGTCATATGATTGAAGCTGAGTTGTTAATATGATCGCATGTATGTATCCTTATTTACCAAATTGTATCACTATTATGCCAGGAATTGTTATAGCATCAGAAATATGTTACCTATAACCTTTTTTTTAGGTTAATCGCGCTTAAATTCAATGATTATATTCAGAATGATTAGATTCAGAGATTTAAGTCTTGTTATAAGATAACTCAGAGTTTAATATTTAACCTAGGAACGTGCAAGTGGCCATTATGTTTGATTTGTTTTTAATAAAAAGAAAACAATTGCAATCGAAAATCGTATCATGATGTTTTATACGGCCAATTTCATTAACCTGTCTGTATTACTATTAATTAGTAACTGCATACTGATAGCTTTGTAGCTAAGATATTTTTATTAATTCATGTTCTGTTGTAGGTACTTGAGCCCGAGTTTCTTCCGCCGGATCTTTTAAGTATGAGGCCGCTTTTTCGATCCGGTGGCAGTTTTATAGTAACTATTCGTTGCCCATTGGTCGAAATTCGAGCATAATAACTTTTAATATTTTGTTGATAAGAACGCTATCTTCATTTCTCAAATCTAACTATTTTGTTTCCAAACTTTTTAGTGCGCCATCTATGGTCTTTTATCGTTATTATCAATATATTTATTTGTGTGAGTCAAATGCATGGTAGTGTGGGTAATGTTTTATTTATTGATTTAATGTACTTTAAGAGCATTATTATTGAAAAATATTAGCGTTCTGTATTTCTCCAACACACAAACTATAAGTGAGCCAAATTTTAGGTTCATGCGTCCGCGCAATTTTCGTAAAAAGGGGCCCAAAGTTTTCATCACGTATTAACATATAGATGTCGACACGCACAAGTAGCATTTGTATTCTCTGCGTGAATGAAATGAGAAAAATGTTATTGAAAATAAAAGAGATTGCTTGGTTACTGATCTAATCCCCATCTCTTAAATAGATAGGTTAATAAAAATTGCTATTAGTATATCCTTTTTTAAAAAAATGAATTATATAACAGCATATTTGTAATTCATACCAGTAGTTCTTAAAATTAAAACGTTTACTCAAACAAATTTCTGTAGCTTATTTTGATAAAGATAATCTAAGTCTAACAAAAAAAATGTAAATTGTATTCAAACCGATACTTTTATGAGAAATATGTCAATGTTTCTCGTTCAAATACACCAAAATCGTGTATTTGAACTCTCACCTTCGCCTCACATTGTTTGACACGTACACTGTTCAAACTATTGAATATTCATACAGTAACGTGACGGTAATGGTATTCGACAATTTGTCTTAAGATTTCACACAAACAAAGCTAGAAACTGTGACAATGCAGGCGGGATTATTTTAAAGGGTGCGGTCATGCATAATTTGACGTTTTGCGTCAAAAATTTAAAACGGGTTTCTGAGGCATTACGTGTTCTATGGTCAAAGTTCAAATTTTATTACGTTTTTTTGGTATAAGGGTCAACCCAATCGCTTTCGAACCAGAAGTTTAGGCCTTATAGGCACTTATTTCTTAGCGTCAGGACGTTCGGTCCATGTACTTAATTGCATTTAATTGCCTTATTTTCTTATTCCATAGTTACATACATACATACAAATCTTCACGCCAAGTCCCTTACGGGGTAGGCAGAGAGTATCGAGTGTCAGACTAGCTAGACCAGACTGTCTAGCTTTCTTCACGTTTTTCCTAATTATGCCACTTCAATACTATATTGATGAGGTGTGCAATTTCACAGAGGAATCCAAGATAAAATCTTGGTCAGGTAATGATCTCATGCACTGATAACCAAGCCATCATTAAATGAGGGTCCGAGTCTGCTGAGGAAAATAGACCATCTGTCTCTCCACCAGGCTGCTCGTACAAGGCGACTACTGATTATTCAGGTCAAGACTAGGTGGTAGAGTTTTGCAGCAACTCACGCGTATTGGTACCACCGTTTTATGTATTCTTGTCGCCATAACGTCAGAGCTTGCCGTTGACCCCCTTACCTATTTCTAACGTCATGACGTGTTCCAGTTCAGAAGGCAAGGTAGCCGGTAAACTTACTTTTGCTCGAGGCCTACCATCCCGGCCTCAGGTTGTAAGCGCACCGTTACCACCTTTGGTGTCTCTGGGCGGCGTGAATTTCTTACCATCAGGAAATCCGCCAGCTTGTTTGCCTTCCAATGTCATTAAAAAACACGACTGACTATAATGGCTCCGGTGGGCAGGGTAGCAAAAGAACTTGCGCAATGGCTTTCACATCCTGGTCACAGGACAGCGACGCATATCTATAGCATTGATGAAATCTATAGGCCACAGTTGGCTCTTGTTATCAGGAAAACCTATACAGCGTACCTTTTGAAAGTTGCGGCCAAATTTTAATATAAGGGAGGTTTAAACGGTAATACATTTTAAATATTATTGACAAATCGTAATATTTAATTTTGTGTTATATAATTCTTTTTTTTTAAATATTGTAAACATTCTTTTAAAACCGTCCCCAAACGTTCTTCAATTGTTGTCACACGACGTCGTATGACGTCACCAGCCTGCGAATGCGACTACGGAAGGTGATTTAATTTGTATACCCATGCATCATGTATCTTGCGTCGAATAAATGGGTGCTTTTTTAATTTTAATTTTTTCATAGACCAAAAAGGTTTTCGTTTCCAAACCGTTTGCATTGTGCCGAAAATTTACATGGTGCTTTAGATGTAACCCTATTAGTAGTCGTATGTAGATTGCATGCTTATATAACTCTCCCCTCACTAAAATATTAAAATTTGTCTGTCTTATAATCTTGTGTGTGTAATGATAATGAAGTGATAACAGAATAGCATCGTTGATCAAGGATTTTATCAAGAAAGCAAAAGTAACAGAGTAGCGCAAAAAGATACATGATCAACAGTAGCAAAGTAAATATGATTGAGGCAACCGTTAAAGTGCTTTCACTTATAAAGCTTATACGATAAGTAAATCTTCGAGATCAATAGCCCACGCGCCCACATGTGAAGTGCCAGCCCACATGTTTGATGACACGTTTACGACAATAGCTTGATAGTATGGACTGAGTTGTGCAGACGGGCGTTTAAAATTCTGTCATCCTTCGCGTTTGATTACATTCCAAATGTATAATAACAGACAGGCAAACCAAATCGATTTCCTAACAGAAAAAAAAAACTCTTCAGTTACAGGCACTAAATATAGTTAAGGTGCATTAAAAACCTGAGGTTTTAAAGGAACATGACAAAGCCGTTATGGCGGCAGGCATAGACAAGGCGGTGAATCCCTACGCGGCCGTAAGTTTCTGCACAGCACTCTACTATCAGTGAAACATCTTCGTTTATTTAAGTACTGTCATTATAGGGCAAATTTTCGTCAATATCACGATTTGCTTTGAAGGATAATGTAAGTAATGTAGGTAAGCCTACATTCGGGGCTTAAAAATTTTGTTTTCCGATCTACATAAAAAAACTTAACACAATGTTGCTCTGGAAAGGTACATGTGTTATTAAACAGTATAGAACTGCTCTAAATAACCTCGATAAAAATCATTAATTTGAACTTACATTTTTTTGAAGATTGCCCCTCCTGCATCATAAATAATTATCCGGATTTAAAAAAACGCCCGTTTACAACCTAAACAATAAAACTGTCTGTCAATTGTCATGGCGCCACAGATTCTTCAGTTTGCATCAAACCAGGACAAGTACACCTTTTAAGACATCGTAAAACACACGGGATTGTATGCCATTAGATATACTTGTATTCAAACATTCCAAAAGTATGTATTTATTTTTAAAATGAAACAAAGGCGCATTTGTCAAAAGTGCATCTTGATTTGACAGCCTTGTTAATGAAGTCAGTGCCATTTTTAAAATAAAAAACATAATAAAGTATTAAAAAGTTAAACGAAGAAAATAATTTTCTTTAGGTTTAAATAAATAAATTTTACATATACTTAGTAAAATAGCAGTTTCTTGTTAAGAAAATATTTTATATTAAGTATAATGTTCTCAATAATTTTCAGTAAGAAGATTTTGATGGTTAACGCCAGTTTGGCGCAACTTTCATATCAAACAATAAAAAAAATAAGTTTGCTATGTTTTTTACTCGCCCAAATCATATGACACTAGTTGCCTTATATCTGAATGCCTTTAGACTTACTTTCAAATTATACGGGTTATACTTTATCAAGTAAACTATACAAATTTGGGTTTGCTATGTATCTATGGAAGTCCCGCCTTTTATTACGTAGTATTTATATACTCTTTGGTTTATGCAGCGCACGTACCGGAAACTCTAAAAAAATAATATTTCAGATTGTCGTAAGGTTCTAATCATGATAACCTGTAACTTTTTAAAATTGTCGTTTTGTTCTTGGCCCTGGATATACCAATGCCAAATTTAAATTTCTACTTATTTTATAATATGGGGGAAACTGCGTCTTAAGATTCCATTTCGTAAGAGCCAAAGAAGTCTTATTGACTTCGTTGGTTTTAAAAATTGCAATTTAAAAAAATGTTTGCAAAAATTTATTGTTAATCAGATAATATTTTTTGCTGGTTAGAAAGAGTGCAAAAAAAAATTTTGTTAGTCTTTGTGTATGGCAATGCGGTTTGTGTAATTTCATATTTTTAAGCCCCGAAACAAACGAGACGTGTGTGTGTGTATGCGTCTGTCTGCGGCGTTGAAGTTCTTCAGCGAATGTACAGATTTTGATGCGGTTTTTGTTTAAAAGATTTCGTGATCGAAATGGTTCCTAGCTATAGTTTGTGGAGATTTGTCATTTGCAGATTTTTCGTTAGTATCGGAGTCGATATTAGACGGGCTATTTTTATTTCTTTCAAATTATATGTCAGACTTTAAAGACCTAACACTAACGAGAGCTAGTACAACGGAGCTGGTCTGATGATGGAGATAGAAGATAGGAAAAGTAACCCTGGAATGCAGCTGTCATCAAGTTAGACTTGTTCGATTGGCCTTACCAAGATAATCATATTTTTTAATGATAAGGATTTAATGACAAAGACCTGATGTTGGAACTGGAAGGAATAGATTAAAGTTTAAAATTGGTTTTGCAGTTTTACTGCGGTTAATTATTATTATTCATTGGGTTGTCACAAGTTAATAACGTTTTAATTCCTATATTTTTATAATTTCCCCGTTTTGGTCCGGGCTCCTTTGCAGAATAAACCATCTGCATTCTTGCCAGGCAGCTCGTAAAAGGCGAGCATAGGCTCACTGTCACTAACACCGTGATAACCTACTAGGTGGTAGTGTTTTGCAGCGACTCACCCGGATTGGTACCACCGCCTTACCTATTCCTGCCGCCATAACGCCATGACGTGTTCCGGTTTTGGAGGGTAAGGTAGTCGGTAAACTTACTTTTTCTCGAGGCCTAACATCCCGGCCTCAGGTTGGCAACGTACCATTACCACCTTTGGTGACTCTAGGTGGTGTGAATTTCGTACCATCAGGAAATCCGTCCGCTTGTTTGCCTTCCATTATCATAAAAAAAATAACGCATACACCATTTGCTCAGGTTACGGTTTCCTTGGGAAAATGTTGAGTAGATGACAGCTTTAGATAATCTGCTGTCTTTGATACAAGACACGTGGTAAAATCTTAGTTCTTCGTTAGAAGAAGTTACGATGTATATCTTGTATTATCATAACACATGAATTTAAATCTTCTGCAAGCCTGTTTCAAATGTTGTATATATGTTTAGTTTTGTTATTCTACCTGGTTTCCTGGATTGTATGAACAATTAGCCCAGATAGGATACTGTTCGCGGTATGTCACTAAATTTAAGGCGGTCAGCTAGTATGATTGTATAGTATTTTTTATGATACAACAGAATAGTAAATCCAACGAATAAAAGTATAGGCTATGACAAAATGTTAGTTCAAGCTAAACTCTGTGGAGTTTGCGATCGCTGCGAATATTACGGCTATGTGAAATACCATTTTACGGTGCACTGCAGCGAGTATGCGTTCATTCTGCAAACACTATTTTGCAGATATGCCGAACGCTTTACCGTGACTCAATATTGTTTTAGTACCTAAACTCAAAACTCAAACTCAAATTATATTTATTTGTGGGTAAGGCATCTTACACTTAAAACAAGTCAATACTACTTACATAAATAAAATTGTCCATGCACAAATATTTACATCACAGAATGAACTTAATAATAGTTATCATTTTAATACATTATTATGAACCTAGTGACTACCCTTAGTAACCAAGATACTACGTATCACAGAACAATATTACTCACAAAGAAGAATTGTAACTACATATATATACAATAAATGCAATGCTACATATAATAGAATTATAACCATACAGCGGGTACATAAAAATAAAGCTACCGACTTTATATTTATTTATATACTTATGACCTACAGGGCGTCAACAGATAATTCTATCTTATTTCCCATATAATAGAGTCAATGTTTGAGTTTGAAAGTTGGTAGAATTAAAATAATACTGTATCAATTATCACGGTGTAGCTCATGTTGTGATATTAATCAACATAGACTAAAGTACTCCAAGGTTTTATTTTGTATTTTAGTCGTTATTGCACTGTATTGTAGACGCTACCATCAAACTTCCGAGTACTTGCTTTAATCTTTGTTTATCAATAAGACCGTAACTATCTTCCTTTCAATATGTTTGTGTCCAAACTTTCTTACTTACTTTCCAAAAAGAAGAAGGTTCTCGAGTCAGTCATATCTTTTATTTATAACTATGTAAATACAAATCTATTAAATTCATCTTGATACCTATTATCGAGAGGATTATAATTCTTTTAAAATTATATGATTTGGAATATATACACAAGGACACATCGTTTTTTTATTAAAAAAATTAAAAAAACACATCTCTTAGTCCCGGAGATCGAACCCGAGACCTCATGAAATCAATTCCAGCACCAGACCGATACACCACAGAAACGATTTGAAACAAATAGTTTTATTAGTCGAAATTAAAAAAATACCAATAACAATCCGTATTTTACAAACACATCTGCAATTTTTTAGTCTATGTAGCTACGGCAAGTCTTTGACTAGTACGTGAAATATTTGAAGTGGTTTAAGCGACTTTGAGTATGAAATGGTGGCAAAGTTTATGGCTAAAGGAACCTCTGCTCACGGAGTGCCGAGTAACATTTTATTTTGCTTCGAACAATAGAATATCACTTATGTAAGGACTGACTTTTCAATAAAAACAAAATGTCATACAGAGTCAACATGGCTGCTTGTTACACAATAATGAAGCTACATTACTAATGGAGGTAGCATTGATAACAAAGATTTGATGTCATTTCCAAATATTGCTATCTCACTCTATTATACTGATCTTTCTTACTGAGAGTCTTGTAAAATCAATTAACAAAGTCGAAATGAAAGAGAGGTAAACACGTTAGAGTGAGATAGCAATATTTGGAAATGACATCAGGGGGGTTATTACATATATTATTAAAGCTTTTAAAACAATATCATTTCAATAATACTAATTGTCATCAGAGAAATACAACCGAAGTAAGATATAAAGCTTCTTTTATAGGTGGATATTTAGCAACACAGAACTGCTAAAGGAGATTATGGCAACCCCCACTGGTCCGTGTTAGGAATGTAACTTCCAGAAGTAATAGCTATATCTGCATCTACAAAATACTGCTTAGACGTCAGTCAATTAGTCAACTAGGTAATTAAGACTGTCAAATTATTTAATAACTACTATCAAACTGTCAAGTTCTTCACAGAATTGCCCTGACCTAGAATTTTAATACTGATAATTAAAGCAATTCGTGCAATGCATTATTCCCTAACCATTCCAAAACATCAAAAAAACACAACGTTAAAAGTTGTACTCGATTACAGCTAAACCGATTAGACTATTTTGATTTAGAATTATTTGTTCAAGTCCAGGAAAGGTTTAAAAGATAACAAAAATGGAAAAACTGCAAGGAAATTAGGTAAAACAACATTTTAATTTTTCCAATACAAACTAAGTTCGCCGGGACAGCTAGTACGAAATACAAACAAACTAAACATGATACAAAATATCATAAATTCTACTTTAATTACCTATTTGTAATAATAATAACAGGTTGATTATTATCATGTTTGATATCTTTAGACGACATGTACTTACTAGCATCAAATGATCCGTCCGCTTGTATACCTTCAAGTACTATAAAAAGTATATAAAAGTACAAAATCGAAAGCACAAAATCACATCAGACGTCTATATGTACATAACTGCTTTTAATATCATGTTAAAAGTGTAGAAACCATTGTTCCCACACGCTGCGACAAACAAACCGACAGAAGAGCAGGGCGAGAGTTCCGACACAAATTTGTCGAACATAACACTTCACCAATATTTGCTCAGTGTTTGACAGTGTTTGGTTCTGGTAAAAGCCGGAACGATCGAACGCCTGTGGACTAAAAGAAATCAATTATCTTAAAATTTTTGTAAACCATTAGGAATCCTGTATTAGGACCGCTGTGGTCGAGGACTTAACACGAACGACTAAACACTCAGTTCACCATGGCTCGGCTTTGAATCCTAGCCTACAGGCCTTTGTGTGATATATAAAAGTTAGAGTTTTAGAGATCTATCGTTGGCACTTGGTGAAATTCCATTAATCGAATACTAGTCTACCGCTTTCGTTTGTTGTTGCGTCTTCGTGTCTTTTATATCATGTAAAATCTAAAACTATTTTAGTTAAATAATTGCAGCAAAACTGAAAAAACGATTCCAATTTCATTAATACGTCGCGACTTGATCATTCTTTTTTTAAAAAGTCGATTCCAATGTCATCAGCAAACCGTTAATTATTTTTTGAAAAGGTATGTTATAATTCTAAATTAGCTATTTAAACAGTTAAAGTTTTATCAAGATCCGACAAGCACTTTTAGAGTTATAGGTACATACATATATCTACGCCAAATCCCTTTCTCTCTATCCCGCGAGAGTGTCAAGTTCCAAGTTTCACGATCCTTGCAGACTTGCCTTTTTTTCTATGCAAACATGATTTTTTCGGAGACTCTTGACACCAACTTAGGATATCTCTCGAGCGATTAAGAGAAAGAGCGAACGTACACCCGAGGTGGTACGATTGCTATTAAGGCTCCATACTTAGTCAGCCAGAAGAGCCAATCAGCGCACTCCCCCGTTCCATGATTACTATGAAATATTGCGCTCTAAAGTAAATGTCTTAAGCGCCAAATCACTATTTTTGACACTATAAAAGTAATTTGAAAAAAATTATAAAAACTGAAACAGTTATCTTTTAGGTATAATACTTATCTATATTTATGTTAAATCTGGTGTCGATATTTTCATAATTGAAGTAGACAGTTGGTTTTTGCTTTCAAAAAAGGGTTAACTTTTTGATTTTTTTCTATCGATCAAAGTGAAATGAATCGTGTTTTGGAAACACTAGTCTTATAAAGCATATTAATGTTAATCTTGTGTATTTTTGTCGCCAAGATCCATAATTGCTTTGTATGAACAAAACAGTATATTGCTGACGTATAAATACATGGCCCCTTAAGTCTAAATCCTATTATGGGATTCCAGTGAAAAAAGGACAACACTTATTTTTGTGTTAATGATTGGATTATGAATGATTAAAATCGCTTTTTCAGTTTCACGCCGTTTAAATTGTATGACGTCACGGGAGCTGCCAGGTTGTTCAATATCTAGAATATTAATAAAAGTTGTGTCCAACTCTTGGCTTATGTCGAATAGGAACGAGTGTGTTACATAGGGGGCGTGTTGCATACTCTGTGTAAAAGGGTTAAACAAATATCATCGGCCCGAATATAATGTAATAAATATAATTTACAACGTTCATACGGGGGTAATCTCATGGTACAATCTCGGAGACGCCTGCGTTCCGTCTTTAGGAGACCAGAGTACAGAGTAATCTTGCAACAGATGCATTCAATTTTCGCTTGCGAATTGTTGGAAATAAATATGTTTTAGTATGGTAAAATATTTTATAAATGTAATTTCTTAAAATCTAGCTGAGCTGACAGACGTTGTACTGCCCTACGGTGAATATTTTTTTCATATGGGCCTTTTCCTGACAATAACTAAACACAAAAAAGAATACGCAAGATTAGTCCATCTGTGACGTGGTGTCATGATCAAGGGAAAAATAATTTCAAGTATTACATAAATCTAGATTTGCAGTTTTTATTGAAATCATATAAATGAATAATAATGAAATAATACGACATTCAAGAGTAGTAAGTTTCAACGAGTTAATATACATTATAAACTAGCCGACCAGTGAAAAAAAATCATGTAAGTAAAATAAAACACAGATGAGATGAAAGTATATTTCTTTTAAATGTCTTCAATGTACAGAATTTACGTCTCTGGGGTATCCTAACCCCTAAAGTTTTTTAGTGATTGCAATATATTTAGAAAGTGATGGCAATATATTTTATGTAACTGATAGAGCCTCTACAAAAACTTTTTTAAGACGAATAAGAAGGAAAGATACTAAAAAAATTAATATCACATATTCGTACCTATAACATCCATGGTGTTATAGCGACAACTGGTTTTTGTCATTAGGAGAGTTATGTGCTAGGTTAGATGTCATAAAACATGTTAATTTATTTATTTTCTTCTTTATGGTACAAGAAACTACTAAATTACAAAACGTAATGTCAATCAAAAATGCATAAATTATAAAAATTTATAAAATATAATTAAAGTCTTAAAACAAATTATTAGCTTTTGTCCAATGACACTACGCCGAGAAGTAATTGAATAGATTCTGCAATAAATTTAATAAACAGACTTATACAATTCGCTTAACACCCTGGCCACTGTGCAGCAACATCTATGGTGTTTAAATACTGCTATTACCGTAAGGGGAGCCGCGTGCTTGTTCACTACCTTTTGTCATACAAATAAATAAATACATTTATTGCACAATGTCTATGAAGAATATAAGCCGCAACTAGTCTATGCTCAAATTAAAAGTTTCTCTGATGTTTTATGATCTGTGGCAGTTATAAAAGAAATAAAATCGTTAGCGTTACATATGACCTGGGCTGGTTCAGTCAGGTTGTTCAAATATATCTTATCTTGTACTTAAAGATATTAATAATTAAATACACTAATTTATGGGTTGGGGTTGGCCAAGAATGCCAGAAACCATGCTCGACTAATACATATTTTTAATATTACATCGGATTCAATTTCTCAGAATGTTTTGTTAAATAGTTAATTTCGTTAATAGCTCTATCAATTTGGCTGTTTGAATATTTTGTCTTGTTAGATTAAGGAATCAAATAAACTGATGACAAAAAACATAAGTAATAAAATAGACAGCAAAGATGATAATGGTGTGTTGACAAACTTACTGGAATATTATCCCTCTGAGTAAGTTTAGTCATGCTCGTAACCAGAATCGGACTGACGTTGTAACTATGACTTTGTAACGGTTTTTTATAAATACTAGTGGTCGCCCATTGGTCGAAATTCAACCACAATAAATTTTAATATCTTGATAAGAACGTCAACTTCATTACTCAAGACCAACTACTTTGTTTCCAAATTTTTTAGTGCACCATCCATGATCTTTTATTGTTATCATCAATATATTTGTTTGTGTGTCTCAAATGCATGGTAGTGAGGGTTTATTTATTGATTTAATGTACTTTATAGGCATTATTATTGAAAAATATTAGCGTTCTGCTCTTCTACACATAAACTATAAGTGTAGTAAATTTTATGCTCCTGCGTCCGCCCAATTTTCGTAAAAAGAGGTCCACAGTTTTGGCATCACGTATTAATATTTAGATTACAAAAGATCGATTAAAAGTAATATATAGTTTATTGCAGATTGAGTACAGAAGTATGTAAGCTGAACTATAAAGACGGATTCGATTCCCAGGCTTCACAGCGTGGCAAAGGTTAGAGATAGCGGTGAAAAATGTTAGGCCGATAGTGCAGGTGCCGCGCGGACAACGCGACGCGTGCGGTCGTCTGCGCTGGACCAGATTATGTCACACTGAGACATTATATTTTGCAAGTAAAAATACTTAGGTTTTTATAGCACAAAATCAACAACCAAATCGGAATGAGTATTTCAAATTTGTGGTAAATTTTAGAATCATCTAGAATGTTCAGAATAAGCGATTGTATAAATAAATTAACTGTAAAATTAAGTTACTTAAAACTGTTTTAACATAAATTTGTCAGTGCTTGTCACATTGGTCTAGCTGGATTAGTTGCTTAATATAATCTTGAGAGTAAGTCACCAAAACTTCGTTGTATTAATAATCATGATTTTATTAGCTCGTCCGTCAAAATGTATACCTACCGCCTAAATTTAGTGACATACCAATAGCAGCGCGGGAATTTTGACCAAATACGTTAAAACGTTAATGACTAGTTAAATATGTTCACGCTCATATCCACGGAGAGATAGGCAGAAGTACAGCCAGGGCGTCCATAACTAGTCGAAGACACTATCTTATCCAACTATCTGATAGATGTCAAACTTGTCGTCACTTGGCCACACATCCAATCCCAGAAAACATTTTTTTAATGAGAAAATTTTAAATAAACACATTTTCTCTTAGTGTCCTGAAAAACGAGCCGAGGTCCTCATGAAGTCAAGTCTATTAAAAAAATGCCAGATCACAATGGCGATTTGGGAGAAGTTACGTGACAAATAATATGCTTATTATGAATGATTTACATACATACATAGTAAGATTAACCATTTTAATATTTAATATGTGCATAGAGTCATCCAACTGTAAAGGTGATACGCGTTTAGCGAGCGACAAATGCGCTGAGGCTGGAAGTGCGCACACCATGTATCAGAGCAAGCAACAAATATCATACATGCAGTGAACATATTCACATACGACAAGGTCGCGCCACATTACACGTGTAGAAAGGGACAAATACGCTTAGCCTAAAAGTGTGCGCACATCATGTATCTTAGCAAGTAACAAATATCGTACACTGAATATGTTCGAATATACGTTATGGTCACTCCATATTATGCGTGTATTGAAAAATATAATATGGCAAAACGTGTACGAAACATCACGTATGACAGCAATTGATCGAACGAGATTAGGTCGCATTTCACTTTTCGCCACAGTAATTAGTAAAAAATAAAAAAAATAGTTTTTCTACAAAAGGTCAGTTTAATTACTAAAACGCGATTATACTAGATGCAAATACCTGGATGTCCTGCAAAAATAAATTATTATAATGCTGCATGACATGTATTTTTGCACGCCCATATCCCTGAGGTAGGCACAACCAGGGCACAGTTAATCCTCACAATCTGATAGGTGGCAAGTACCAACCGGGTACTTATCCAATCCAGAACAATGTTATTTTTGATTTTATTTTTTGACGGATGGGTGGGGGGCTGACAACCCGTGGCTAAGCTGAGAAACCAGAAAACTCACCTCTATCAACGAGGCGACACGCAGAAAGATATTAAAAAATACCAACGAATCGACAACCTCCCCTTTTTGAAGTCGGTTGAACAATGGGCGAAGCAAGTATTTTTTGATTATTGTTTATAACATACTATATTATCATTTATTTAATAAAAGAGATGTGGGAAAGAAAAAAATTGAGGTGTTACTTAATGTATTCCCTCCTGATGAGGGTGTGACCCTATAGCAATGAAGTGACTCTTCATAGTGACATATTGGCGAGGACCTGTAACTGATGGGGTGGGATGATTTTATACACAAGTGATCAATGGTGTAACTCGTATTAGATAAAGGATATAGTTTATTATGGTCTACGAATACATACACACATATCCTCACGTCAAGTCCCTTGCGGGATAGGAAGAGAGTATCAACTGCCAAGGGCCACGACCCCTACTTGCTTCCTTAAGCTTCCTCTATATTTATTTCCTATTCTATTCATCACAGTTTACTAACATATTTTGTGCCAGCGACTTCGTTCGCACTTCTTATTTTATGTATAGCATCATTGTTCATATATGTTGCCTTTTTTATTATACACAAAAAACCAATAAAAATTATGATTCTTAAATAAGGCAAATTTATGAAAACATCTACAAATGGTATGAAAAACTTTAATTAATGAAAACGTTAACCAAATTCCACAAAAATTAAAAGGAAATAGAAAAGCCAAAAAAATGTCTTTGGTTTAAAATGATAAAAAAATTCGTAATTAGCTTTTGTTTTGTCTTCTTGTTCTTGGCTTTACCTGCTTTTCATAGCTCTTCCGAAAGACCCACTACAAGATTGAGTTTAAAATTAAAAGAAGTTTATTGTCTTTGTCCGAGGACTAATATTTTTGGTAGATAAGAGATAACCTTGAGCTATAGACAGGATAAATTTTAGAAGATTAGCCTACGGCACAAGTCTACCGGCTACCCTACCCTCCAGACTGGAACATGACAGAGTCATTATGGCAGCAGGAATGGGTAAGGCAGAAGATTCCAATCCGATCAAGTTGCTACAAAGCTCTCTTCCAACAGTGGTCTAGTTGGTACATACCAATATTTAAACCAATTCTCGTCACTTACGAGCGGCCTGGAAGAGAGGTAGATGACCTATTTTACTAAGCGTATAAAAAAACCGCAACGGGGAATGTTTCTGCAAAATAATTTAAAATCGTTTTATCCGCTTTGACTTACTATGGGAACATTCATACTTTTGTATTTGCGATTAAGGTTTAAAAAAAATCACTGGACAAGTTACACGAATTGAATCTAACCCCAAAGTAAGCAAATTATATGCTCGTGTTATGGGTGCTAGTCAACGATATTAATACACAGAAATACTTAAATAGATACCAGAATAAATTTAATAAACACCCAGACTCGGAAATGCAGACATCTAAATGTTCGTTATACAAATGAATTAATTAATTCTATTTAACTTTGCTTGCCTCTGTCCGGAATCAAACTCATACTTCGAGGATGATGTGCGGGGTTAAGTATGTACATACTTTTACTAACTAATGGCGGTTTAGATTACCAGGTTAAATTTAAATCTCTTTAGTAATTGACCATGGATAACGCACCAAAAATTTTCAAGATGGTTGCTTTCAAGATAAATATTTATTTGAATTATGAAACAGTAAAACTGTTTAATAAGCACTTGACAATGAGCTTTTGCTAAGTGCCAACAATACGATTTAAAGCCATTGATCCAATCATAATAAACCTACAAACTATTTCCGCTCATAAATCTATCAATTACCTATTATTATAAACCTACATCACGATTGCCTTAACTTAAACTGATGCAGTAATTTTGTTAGATAATGAATTCATTAAGAACATTAAGAAAGATTTGCATCGGCTCATGTCAAGACCATTGTGAACGAAATGCCCTTCACCTGATTATGTAAAAGCATTACTCATATTAGATCGGGAGGGCATTGTTAATAAACCTACCTCATCGAGCATGCTGACATAATGAAAAAAAATATATTAGCCAACGGAATCTAAGAAATTTTATATAGTTAAAAATTAAAAGAATGACAAAACATATCATGAGGAATCACAATGAAATTTTAATCTTAGACACTATAAAACTTGATAAATAAGGGTGGAAAATTAAAGTTGGTCAAGCTATGAGTTTGCAAATTAATTTAAAAAGTGTTTTCTTCTTCTTCGTTCTTTTGGAACATGAACATAGTGCCAACGGTTTTCTGTCTCAGATCAATTATTTAAAAACAAAAACTGTTAATAGTCCTGGGATATGTATGAAAAACTTAAATCTACATATTTTTGCAAACCAATTAATATTACGATATTTTTAAAACTTCACAAAAATTGTACGACATTTTTTTATTGTGTTTTTATTCTTTGACACTGATTTGTTCGAACTGGTACTCGATGAGGTAGGTTTACCGACGATGCCTTCCCGAACTATATCATTGAAATGGTTTACAGCACCAATATGGTGTTCGGTTTGATAGGTCAAACCTACATATCATGTTAATAAGCGGGAGTTTGGTATAAATTAATCTGTATTGTTGCTGCCATACTGCGAGGGTTGTGTGAGCTTCATTATTCATCCATGTAATCATTGGCAACTGCTTATAGATCAGTTCAGGGAAAAGCTCTCAATAATGCAAAGTTTGTATTATTAGATTAAGTTGTTTGCATATAGGTGCCATGAATCTTTGAGAAGTCTTTTGTTGTCTTGGTTCTCAAGACTATGAAAGTTCGTTTTAAAAATATTTATAGTTACGCGTAGGATTTGATTTTAATTGATATTGATGATAATTAAATTTTGTGATTCTTTTATCTTCTCAAAATTTGAGGTAGAAAACTAAAAACAATATAGTAATTTTACTATTAAAATGGATAAACTAAAAATTATTTTTTATTTGGTTAAATAATTAAAATATATTTAATGACAGTTTTGAAATGTTAAATGTAAATATAATTTTTGAAATTGTTTCAATATAATTTAAATCTGTAAAAAAAGTATTCTTCAATTTCATTATCTATTCCTGATTTCAACATTTTTTGATGACACAACGTCGTAAATGAAAAGTTGTTAGGTATACCTCAAAAACCACTGTCGAATCATTATAAAATAAAACCACCTCAAAATTATGACCTAGATATCTTCAAAAAACTAAATTATCTGTTCGTTATTGGCCGCAAAATCGTCTTTTTTATGATATTGGAAGGCAACAAGCAGACGGATTTCCTGATGTTAAGAAATTCACGCCGCCTAGAGACACCAAAGGTGGTAATGATGCGTTGCCAACCTGAGGCCGGGATGTTAGGCCTCGAGCAAAAGTAAGTTTACCTGCTACCTCCCTCCAAACCGGAACACGTCATGACGTTATGGCGGCAGGAATCGGTAAGGCTGTGGTAACAATCCGGGCGAGTCGCTGCTAAACTCTACCACCTAGTCAGATGTCACGGTGTTAGTGACAGTGAGCCTATGCTCGCCTTTTACGAGCTGCCTGGTAAGGAAGGCAGATGGTCTATTCTACAAAGGAGAAAAAAATACAAAATAAAACATACATTCCAATTAATAACCTCCTTCTTTTGGAATCTTCTTACACACATATGCTGCAAATAAATATATTTCATTTATATTTTCATTTCATTTTAATCATAAGAATACAAAAAATAGAAATTAGATGGGTTTTCTGACCTTGTTAAAATTATATAGACGCGTTACAAGAATCTTTATATGGATCTACGTAATAAAAGCTATTTTAAATTTGAATTTGAATTTGAGTTATAGTTGTGCATTTCAGTATTATCCAAACCATATTAATGTTTAACACAGTTTTCTGTGGTATTCATATTATATATACTTACATGTACTAAGTGAAATAAATATATTTACAATTTATCATTATTATTATTATCGTAACAGTGAGGTCCGAGAAAGAGTGGGATTGAAAGAAAGTGTTGGTGTTAAAATGCGAAAGAGCATGCTCCGTTGGTTCGGTCATGTGGAAAGAATGACAGATGAAAGATTGACAAAGCAGATATACAATGCGAATGTGGATGGATGTAGGTACCCGGGGAGACCAAGGCTGACATTTCACGATCAGATCAATCGGATATTATCCGAGGGTGGTGTCAAGAGTCTCCGAAACCGGCGTGTTTGTATGAAAAGGGTTACGAATGTGAAGGAAGCAAGACAGGTTTGTCAGGATCGTGAGGTCTGGCACTCGATACTCTCTGCCTACCCCGTAAGGGACTTGGCGTGAAGATATGTATGTATGTATGTATGTATTATTATTCTTTGTTATTTTCAATTTATTTTTAATTCAATACCATTGAAATGCACAAAAATTATGTACTTTAAAAAAAATGCAAAACACAACCTAACAATCATTTGTAGAATCTTAATTAATATTAATGTAATCTCATAAATTTCTATGAGCATCGTGACCTACCTACCCTTCTAAAAATAAACTATCAAAGCCTATTTCTTATTAGTATACTGATTACGTACCGAACTTTAAAAAAAACATTCAGACTAATAACTTTCCTCCACTTAAAAATGAAAATTGCTCTTAACTTTCTTCCTTTTCTTCCATTTTTTTTTGTCGTCGCAATGCAAAGTTTTTTTTTATTTCAAACTAGCAGAATATATTTATTCTTTAAGCAAAATATTAAAAGCATGAAAAATAAAAAAAAAACATGTAAAAATTGCTGTGTTATCGCTGAAAGCCATTAATCTATTATAGTAGAGGAGGCCGTGGGAGATCGACCTTCACCGATCTGATAACCAGATGAGACATATTTTTTATCGAATATAATTTATAAACAAATATGCATATAATTACTTGCCTATCTGAAAGTGCTCATGGCTATTTTTTATTAAATTAACTTTAATCGATTTTTTTTCGTCACTTTCATTCTTTTGATAACGAAATGAATTTTATGTCACTGTTAGTTTTTAACACACAGAATATGCCTCATTAGGCTTGCGGCCTACTCATTT
>NJDC01000696.1:60623-83213 GCA_002245475.1 Calephelis virginiensis | reverse complement strand
TCTAAGTAAATTGCATCGATTATAACCACCTTAATTATTTTTTTGAAATATAGCAAATGGTTCTGAAATGGTCCCACATACATTTTATCAACATCTCATGAGTAGTTTCTGAGTTACTCTTCAATTATGATGGTGAAATTGGTGATTGATTCGATTGAACTTCAATGATTGTCGTCGAGATAAGTGAAAAATACAATATGTGGTATTAAGTATATAACTCAAAAAACAATTGTCGGATCTTCAGTAAACCTCACAATATGTAATTGAAAAGAATGAAATTACAAATTACGACATACAGATTTTAACTGCAGTAGCTGGCTGGGGTCCATCGATGGGACTAATAAGTAGGTGTCAATTAAAATCCTGTCCATGGTGAAATGTTTTTCTTTCATAATTTATTAGACATTTTTCCAATTCCAAAAACGATATCTTATAATTATCAGTATCATTTTTTTAACAAAATGAAGTCCCAAAAATCGGTACCCATTATTGAAATTTTATTTATCGGTTTATTGCAATAAAAAAATAGAATTAAAAAAATTTAAAATTTGATCTACTTCCGTCTTATCAATATCAATAATAAACTACTCCAAGATTTAAGTTGACATTATGGTTTTTATTACACTGGAGTACAGTGTCAAGGTTAAGTTAACGTTGGAGTTCTTTAGACAATATTTATTGATGCGTCGGCGTAAGTCTAATTCACTCTTTTCTTCAAATAAAACATAAAAAAACAAATTGTACTTTTTACAAAACCCTACTTTTAGCAAAGTTTTAATCCTTGGTTATTTTTATAAAAAAGTAAGAAGCAAGACTATCTGAAGTTTTATGCTGGGTATGTCTACGAACTACGTGTGGTATCTTGCCAGACGTATGACATTACACAAAGGAAAGGTGCTGGTGGAATCAAACTATGAAAAACAATACAAATACCAATTTGTCAGGGTCTATAATTATATCTGTCTATACGTTATTGACAACCTTATACAATACGTACACAGTAAATTATTTTGTCAACTTGTCACCAATGTAGAGTCAATTTGCTACGCTATACAAGATACATGCATGAATAAAGCATTATATGCAAAGAGCTAGCGTCATATTTCGCTACTTATTTTGTGTATCTAAAAATTATGCAATGTAATCGAAAAAAGCTGGGAACATAAAAACGATTCCTAAACAAAGTTTTAATATATTTGAATTTTTAATTTTTCGCCTCTGTGGTCTAGCGGTCCGGGTGTTGGATACTTGACTGCATGAGGTCCCGGGTTTGAATCCCGGGTCGGCCAACAAAAAGAAGATTGGATTTTTCCAATTTTCTAATAAAAAATGTTGGTCGGGATTGGAAATGTGCCCGGTTGGCGATAGGCTTGCCACCTATCACATTGTGGGTCTTAGTGTCTTCGGCTAGTCGTGGGTGCCTTGGTTACACCTCTGCCTACCTCTTCGGGGATATGGGCGTGAAGATACTTTTTTTTACTTTGTTTTTCATATTAGCATAATAAAAAATGAAATGTAGACCACGCTAATGCTACTTCAAAAGTTTATACTTCATGAATCAGTTTTGATCGATCATTCATTATTATTTTAAAGATGGCGTTTCTCATGAGCTTCAAATTGATGTTTATTATTGAAATAATCGACCAAAATAAAAGCACGTAACTTTGTGTAAAAGAAATTGAATAATTAAATTAAATATATCTAATATCTGTTGGAGGTTTTTTCAAAAACACAATGTGATGCGTCTATAATAGAGAATTTATTCATTAAAACAAAAAATACGTTCTACAATCTAAAAAAATTAAAGAAAAACTAACCTATAATAGAGAATCGACAATTAGGTTCATGCTTTACTTATAACTTTAGTAGTCCTATTTTACAATGTTTATTACATGAACAAAACCACTCTTCCCTGCTCTTATTTATATAAATCAAATTTTAGTTTTATGTAAATTAAATTAAATGTTTGACTTATACACTTTTTATCTTTTTTTCTGACACTTGTGCCTAAGGCCAGAATCCGATGCTCTTCACAAACGTCAATGTCGATGTCAACACAAAGCTTACATATATATTTAAATATATGACTAAATAACAGTAATTAAAACACAAATATCTTGTCGGTAGACATCTCTTGAACTATTTGAAAACTCTAAACACCTTTACTAAAAACTTTAAATTTTTTAAATTGAATAAAATAGTCGTTGAACGTGAAGAATAAAATGAAAAATGAAATTGATTTTATCTCAAGCAAATTGTTTTATGCAAAACACCTGACGCATGAATGAAATGAGTATATAACTGAGACTTATTTAAACTTCTTGCCAGTCTTTGTTTGAATTGCACAGGTGTTAACTGCTATTTATATTTTAATGCTATTGGTTGTGGTTTTATTTTAACTGTTCAATACTAACAGGTTGGGATTTTGTAGTTATTAAATTTTTATTTTTTAGCACTTGCCCTGTGCTTGGGATGAATTTCTATAAATTTTAAAGAAAGAAAAATTTCGCCCCAGACAGGATTTGAACCTGTAACCTTTCGTCTCAAGCCGACGAGTGCTCTAACCAATTGAGCTACTGAGGATTCAAGTCCCGTGGCGAAATTTTTAATTCCTTTCTAACCCGTTAACGCGAGTAATTATGTCCTATAGATACACAATTCTGAGTACCTACCAAATGAGTTCATCATTACAGATGAAATTCACATTTTAGAATGGCCATAACTTTTCGTTTTTCGCAACGTATTTTTATTAAAAATTATAGTTATTAAATTCTTTATAGCACTCAAAATATTACTCTTTGGCCTCTGTAGTCTAGCGGGACGGTTGCTAGACTTGATTTGGTGAGTTCAATGTTCAATCCCGGTCGAGTAATAAAAATGAAATATGTTTTATCCATTTTCTAATAAAAACAAGACCATTTTACAACCACATTAAGAGTCTTCGACTAGTCGTGGGTGCTTTGATTCTACTCTTTAAGGATACGAGTGCGGAGATCATTTCTTTCTATTCAAATGGTACAAGGAAATTAAAAATATTAAACACACAAAATGCCAGTTTATCCCGTAAAAAGATTTTACAGCTAACCCTGTTACAGAGATCAACAAAAGGAAAAGAAAATATACGTGTACACAAACAAAAAAAAGCCGTTATTTTTATAAACACCAAACACTTGTTTTAATCTACGAAGCCATTATTTATTCACCAAAGTTCATCATCCAAATATGTTCTATAGGATAGAAATTAAGTTTTGAGAATGTTCGGCAGTGTTATGCTTGTACTACCACCTAAACAGTCCAATTATAATTAAGTATGCTAAGTGACGTTATTTGTAATAGGTATGCTTGGTTAGGATGCGGTTTTATATCTTCCGCCGGAACAATTGAAGTGATCAGAATAAAATCTAACATTTTGTGTATATAGCTGTGCAAGCAACAAACGCATGCTAAAATAATGTACTCTATTAGAAATACGTACATTGTTTTTTAAGTTTTCACTACTTTTCCCCGTGTTGGTCCGGGCTCCTTTGCAGAATAGACCATCTGCCTTCCTGCCAGGCAGCTCGTAAAATGCGAGCATAGGCTTACTATCATTAGCACCGTGACATCTGACTAGATGGTAGAGTTTCGCAGCGACTCGCCGAGATTGGTGGTACCGCCTTACCTATTCTTGCCACCACAACGTCAGTACTAGCCGTTGACGTATTCCGTTTTGTAGGGTAGGATAGCTGATAAACTTACTTTTGCTCGAGGCCTAACATCCCGACCTCAGGTGGGCAATTCACCATAATCAGCTTTGGTGTCTCTAGGCAGCGTGAATATCGTACCATCAGGAAATCCGTTTGCATGTTCGCCTCCCAATATCATGAAAAAGTTAAAATACATATTACATTATTACTACTTCGAACTAATTCATTAATATGTAGTATATATATAATAATATATATAATAGTTTTAACGACGTGTCAAGAAATTTCGATGTTTAACGAAATGAATGTGTAATTGCTTAAATATTACGGAATTATTATAACCCCATGCTACTACATTAAAAGCAGTGACTAACAGTAACATATTTTTGAAGTATGTATTTGAAATTTAACCTAATCCCTCAAGCACTTCTACTTCTAGTAGCAACTACTAAGTTTTACTAAAAACAGTATAGTACTACTATTTAAATTATGCGCTTCGGCTTTACATTTTTGCTCTTTTATTTATAATTTAAAAAAAAGTATAAACTATAAAACTTAATGTTTTGTTTTTAAATTGGCTGACATAATCTAAACTTAAGCGAAATGACTAATTATATAATAACAACTCTAGACAGATATCCTTCGTTCTTTAGGGTTTGACATTCACGTTAGCATTTTGCCATTAGTCAAGTAGACATTTGCATCAAATTTACCAAAATCTGTATTCAATTATTTTTAGTCATAAGTCGTCAATAAGTCATGTCAGGGTCTTGGGTGGCCTCATTACTCAAGCTCTTGTAGTGAGATTTGGCGGCAACCAGGAAAGACACGATACGCTAATTTCTTCATGATTATTTCATTTGTGCACTTTCACTGAACAAAATTGTACAAAATGCCACCAACATTGACTAATTTCACTCAATATAAACAAGAAATTCAACAATTGTAAAAGAAAACTTCAACCGTCTTTTCTCATGATGGCGCCAAAACTCATACAGATATCTTTAATTGGATTGGATTGGATATGTACCCGGTTGGCGATAGGCTTGCCACCTATCACATTGTGGGACTTAGTGTCTTCGGCTAGTCGTGAGTGCCCTGGTTGTGCCTCTGCCTACTTCTTCGGGGATATGGGAGTGAAGACACTTTTAAAATATATTGACGAATATAGCCGAAGCTATATTTAAACAGTACTACTATACTAATACATTTTATTACTGGCATAGGCCAGTAATAAAATTTAAACTCTTCCAGTCCTAAATGGGCAATATCCAGTGGCCAGTAGGCATGTCCATATCAGTGATGATATTTATTCAGTAGGCATAAAGCACACGTGCCAATGTTTTTCACTTCTTTGCTGGTTTCGCGGAGACGTGAGTTGAAATCCAATGGTGTTTACGATGGTATGATATGGTAAGCTTCACAATTTTTTCCATTATACTAGGGTATTGAACCTCTACAATTCTTTATACACATATAATCTAAAAAGATTTTTTTTTAAATTAAGTTACAAGTATAAAAATAAGTATCTTCATGCCCTTATCCGCGAAAAGGTATGAAGAGATACTACCAGGGCATCCACAAGATACTACTTAGTCTGAGAATGTGATAGGTGGCAAACCTATTGTTAGCTTGCTACTTATTTAGTTCGGCTTTGAAAGATATTCGAAAAATAGTCTTTTCTAAATAAAGTTAAAAGTAAGTACCTTCATGCCCCTACTCGTGGTATGAAGGTAGGGTATTGAACCTCTACAATTCTTTATACACATATAATCTAAAATGTTTTTTTTTTAAATTAAGTTACAAGTATAAAAATAAGTATCTTCATGCCCTTATCCGCGAAAAGGTATGAAGAGGTACTATCAGGGCATCCACAAAAATACTATTTAGTCTTACAATGTAAAAGGTGGCAAACCTATTGTCAACTGGGCACTTATTCCGTTCGGCTTTGAAATATACTAGAAAAAGAGTTCATTTAGGATAATACGCTTCGATGCAAAAACTTTTTTTTTGCTTTATTTTTATAAGATAGCAAACAACCAGGTCACTTTTCTGATGGTATGAGATATTAGATGCCTATAGACACTAAAGATGTTACTGGTGTATCGATATCTTACGATTTACCGGCTAGTTAACCCTGTAATACATAACGAACGGTAACGAGAATATGAATACTAATATTTAATAAAAAGCGTGTATATGCTAAAATAATTATTTAGAAGTTTTTTTTTTAAATTTAACACGACTTATATATCCCTCTTCAGTTAAATCTTTTTTTTTTATGATATTGGAAGGCAAACAAGCAGATGGATTTCCTGATGGTAAGAAATTCACGCCGCCTAGAGACACCAAAGGTGGTAATGTTGCGTCGCCAATCTGAGGCCGGAATGTTAGGCCTCAAGCAAAAGTAAGTTTACCGGCTACCTTACCCTACGAACCGGAACACGTTATGATGTTATGGCGGCAGAAATAGGTAAGGTGGTGGTACCAATCCGGGAGAGTCGCTGCTAAACTCTACCACCTAGTCAGATGTCACGGTGCTAGTGACGGTGAGCCTATGCTCGCCTTTTATGAGCTGCCTGGCAAGGAAGGCAGATGGTCTATTCTACACGGGGATCTCTTAATTTTTAGCACTAGAAGATATAAACTCGCACAGGATTTCCGGATACAATGTCATCATAGTTACACAGTACATTTGTTCTAGAAAATACAGATGAATTGAAGCTGGTCTGTAAAACTTTTTTTTTAATTGGAACAAAAAAATGAACGACTAACTCCATGGATGACTTACTTAAGGTGATGAAATAAGAAAAAAACGGTCATTAAATTATCTATCATTTAGTCTGAGGTCACAGTGTTAGTAAAAACAAACTTATGCTTGTTTTTTTACGAGCTACAAAACTGATACACTTATCCTGGTTTATCCTGGAAAGTAGCCAACACCAATAAATAAATAGATTACATGAGATATGTAAATGTATCCTATTTGGATGATCCTATTTGAAATTATAAGAGCAGTAACAGAGTGGAGCGTAACCGACGTATGTACGTGCTCTCCAATAAATAGCCTACGCTTATTCGGACTGCGATATTATTAGGGTCACCACTATTTTGGTGAAAAAATAGAATATAATTTAAGCGCAGTAAAACTGTAGATAACCGACTTAGATTTCAATAAATTAATTTAAGTACACAGAATTTGAGTATTTTACTCAACTTGCCTGGTATTTCACCATAGATTTGGTGACAATGGGATTAACTCGGAAAGACGCTCTTTACATTTTGTTTTTTTAACGCCTGTCTTTCTGCTGTCATTCCTGTTTCTCGCCCTTTTTCACTAAACTAGTTATGTTTGTAGCTCATGTGCGCTGATAGAATGTTCATGCGCATGTACTATAAATGCATTTTCATTTGAAACAGTGCAAATAACGATATATGCTAAAAACATCTTTAAATACACACAGACTGCATCAAAGCAAATGTGACTTGGACGACCCTTAGGCAACGCTCAAAACTAAAAGAATATAAGTTACAAATGATGATATAATTTAAATCGACACAAAAAAGAGGATTATTTATTCGTCTACTTGTTTTTTTGCATTTTTGTAACGCGTTTACTTTGATAGTAATGAGAGGATTTTGATAGTTCTTCGAAACATATTTTTTTGTTTATCTTTATGATTTTGTAATTTAATTGGATTTTTGCAGTTTTCCAGCGCTTTAATTATCCTATTATCCTATCCTATTAATATTATAAATGCGAAAGTTTGTAAGTATGGATATATGGATGTTTGTTACTCTTTCACGCTCGAATGGCTGAAGGGATTTGTCTGTAATTTGGAAGACAGATAGATTGTGACCTGGATTAACATATAGGCTATTTTTAATCTCGATCGCACACCGGTTTTCTGTGAAAACGCGGACGAAGCCGCAGGTAGCAGCTAGTTATGTTATAAATGTTCATAGCTAAAATCCTGCTTTTTTCATTTTATGAGCACTTTTTTACACTTACCTAGATTTTGTCCCGAGTTTCATCCTGCAGTTGGTCACAACAGAGAACGCGTGCCGACTTCCAAACCGCAACCCACTGCGCACGCGCTGTAACGCCATCCGTATGAATTTAAATCGGATTAAGTATAGCCTATAGCTGATACTGCGTTGGCAGGTTTAGTGGACAAGTGAGACAGTAATATACGATCAGAAATAAAGCATTGTTAAATTACCAATTTTAAGCCGCGCATCATTTCAAACATCAAACAGCATTTCGTTTTTATTTGCCAGTTTTTTTTATCATTTTATCTATATCGTCGTGCTATTCCAGTTAGGAAGACAGATTAGTTGGTGAACTTAGTTACTCAAAACTACCCATTCCTTAGGTTGATAACGTAATAGATAACTAGTGGCACCTGTGGTTTGTTTTTACCATAAGGGAATATGTTAGCTTATTTGCTGCTTATTCAATGTTAAAATTTGTATACCTTTAAAATAAAACAGACTTCTGAAACTTTTGATAAAGACTCGAACTTTGGTAACTAGAAATTAGTACTGAAAAGTTGGATCATCATCATCATCAGCCAGAGGACGTCCACTGCTGGACATAGACCTCCCCCAAAAAGCGCCGCAAGTCACGGTCACCAGCCGCTTGTATCTAGCGACTCCCCGCGACTTTGACCAGATCATCAGTCCACCGGGTGGGAGGTCGTCCAATACTACGTCTTCCGGTGCGGGGCCGCCACTCGAGAACTTGTCTTCTCCAACGGTTGTCGGTTCTGCGACCAGTGTGGCCTGCCCATTGCCACTTCAGCTTGCTGGCTCTGAACTATGTCGGCTACTCTCGTTCTCTTGCGGATCACCGAGTTACGGATCATATCTCGCAGAGAAACACCGATCATAGCTCTCTCCATAGTACGTTGAGCGACTCTGAGCTTATTTAAGAGGCCCACATTTAACGGCCAAGTCTTAGTTCCATATGTCATTACCGGTAACACACACTGGTCCAAGACTTTCGACTTTAGGCTCTGCGGTAATTTGAACAAGAAGACACCCTTTAGCTTCCCGAACGCTGCCCATCCGAGATGGATTCAGCGGACGACCTCTTTCTTGAAGTTGGATTGAAAGTTGAATATGTTTCTGTAATGGTGTTAGTATTGCGGATGTCTGGACAACGGTGATCACTTTCCCGCATTGATTCATTTGCTCGTCCAATTATAAATATTTTTTTTGTAAAAAAAATAAGGTGGGCACCTCAGTGTCTAATGTATTCAACTAAGACACCAAATAGAAAAAAAATATCCCTAAAAATTTAATTTCACCACTTATACTAGATAACAACATTTGCATTTCTAAACTTAGCCTTTCTTAATGACTTTTTCGTATATCTAGTCGTTTGTGACTTTAATAAGCGTACATTAACCGATGAAGCCGTGGTAAGCAACTAGTTACATATTAATTAGGTATGTTCCATACCAATACCTAATTCTAAATCAAAGCTATTGTATATTGCAATGATGTCATTTTTAGTATCTATGAATGTTAAAATTCAAATTCCGTATGGTGGGTGGTCTAAGTGAAAGAATTTAGCAGTTGAAATCGCCTTAATAAATGAACCAATGTATGTATCTCTTACTGAAGCAAAACAGTGTGCTATTCTCATTGGTCTCTTTCTCGAGTAATGTTCTTCTTTTCTATTTTAAAGAAGAAATTATGTTTATCGATATTTAGTACTTCATGGAAAAAGAGGGATGACATAACTTTAACGTGTCTGTGGATGTGTATGTTTATCTGTTTTTGGCATTCTAACTTCTGTGCTCTATATATCGGCTCTGTGTACAGCGGTTCAATTGTTGGACTTGACTGTATGTGGTCCCGGGTTCGATTTCCGGGTTGGGCAACAAAAATTAATTGGGTTTTTCCAATTTTATAATAAAAAAACGTTGCTCGGTATTGGATGTGTGCCCAGTTGGCGATAGGCTTGACACCTATCACATTGTGAGACTTAAAAAAAAAGCAGATGGATTTCCTGATGGTAAGAAATTCACGCCGCCTAGAGACACCAAATGTGGTAATGGTGCGTTGCCAACCTGAAGTCTGGGATGTTAGGCCTCAAACAAAAGTAAGTTTACCGGCTACCTTATCCTCCGAACCGAAACACGTCAACGCCAAGCGCTGACATTATGGTGACTGGAATAGGTAAGGCGGTGGTACTAATCCGGGCGAGTCACTGCGAGACTCTAACACCTAGCCAGATGTCACGGTATTAGTGACGGTAAGCTTATGCTCGCCTTTTACGAGCTGCCTAAAACTGTGTGTAAACTGTGTGTTGTTGTTTTTTCATTTAAAAATATAAATGTTACGAAGTTTTATCAAACGCCGACGAGGGCAAATATCAAATTGTTTGCTTGTGATTATAATGCGAAAGTTTTAATGTTTGTTTCTGTGTTATGTTGCTACTATAAACAGACCCGGATGATATTTGACTAATGCTTGAGTAGCATATAGGAAAATTTTTAGTGTTACTACGTTCTTAAACATAATTAAAATAAAACCGCCTCGTTGGTCAAGTAGCTAGCGTACGTGCCTAACTACACCGATCAACCGCGAGGCTCGGGTTCGATGTCTGCATTTCCGGGTCTGGATGCTTATTAAATTTATTCTGGTTTCTATTTTAGTATTTCTATGTATAAGAATCGTTGGCTAACACCCATAACACAAGCACATAATTTTCTTACTTTGGGGTTAGATTCAATTTGTGTAACTTGTTCTGGGATATTTATTATTATTATTTAATTATATTACAGCGATCGTAAACACACCTCTTTATTTATGAATCGATAATTCGCGATCTCTTATAGCTGAAGCCTGTCACCAGGTAGTCTGAGTGCGACAAATGAATCGGCACGCGCCACCAGTGGCAGGTTTGCAGACGTCCATAGGAATGTCGATCAAGGGCCTGTCGCAGTGATCTATACTGGCACGGACTGGGCGATCATCCAATTGACGATTTATAGCTGTTTATAATCTACTGTTACTTTGTTTTTTAAATATTTCATGGTCTAATGCTCCCCTGTGTTCTTTCCAGTTTTTGTTAAAGAATTAGTTTCTGCCATGCAAATCCTGAAAATGAGGATTGGTAATTTTTTATGGTATTGGAAGACAAACAAGCAGGCGGATTAATTCTTAATGGTAAAAAATTCACGCTGCCTAGAGACACCAAGGTTGGTAATGGTGCGTTGCCAACCTGAGGCCAGAATTTTTATTTGTCACTAAGACTAAAAACATGACGCGAAGCGAAAGCAACGTCTTGCCATAATTAATGAGCCCCCATAAAGAAAGGAATCCAAGTGACAAGGAAGTTCACTCACTCAGTCACATCAAATTTAAAACGACAATAGTGAGTACTAGTATTATATCAGTAGAAATAAATAAGCGCCAATCCAGGCCCATTGTTGCAAAAAGTCGTGCTTTACTTTGGAGTTAGGTCTGTCAGTGCTATTTTTCGAGTTTTATATTATTATAACTTGAAAAAAAAAGCACATCACTATATTAGTCGTGTAAATTCCCGTAGAGATTCAGTTAGCCATTTACTGAGACTATTTAAAGGCCAGCAGAGGGCGCTTACCCATACACGCGACTCGTGCGCATGGAGATTGCGCTAGATAACTCTGCCTTATCGATGAGATCGCGACAGATAAGCCACGCCCGACATTCCCACGACCGAATTGCTTGATCTGTAGATAAATACGCAAATAGATGCGATGTAATATCGATATTTTTAATTGACATCACTATATCGTCTATGTCATCGGCTTTTGAACTTTCTTTAGTTTAGCGCTATATCGGGATCAAGTTTATTACTGTTTAAATTTAATATAAAATAAAGATTTTTGCAATTTCGCGTAGTGTTGTAATGTCGCCATCGAGTGTTATGGAATAATTCAGTAATTATAAAGTCATGTAGCCCAATCAAGGCAAGGCGCCAAGTGTTTTTTGCCGTCGTAGTGCTCAATATTATTATGCTCCGGTTTCAAGGGTTCAACTTATTAAATAGTGCTAGGTAGTGTAGTCCCGTAACGTCTTTACCTATTCTTGCTATCAAAATGTCAGTGCTCACTGTTGCTATATTTTCTAGGAAAAAATTACGTTAAAGGCTTAACAATTTGAATTCAGATGAACTGATGAAATTTGGTACAAAAATAATTTATCATTTTTAAATCAAATTATGTTTTATTGTTACTCCCTTTGAGGAGAACAAAGTTTCGTAGTCTTCAAGCACAGAATTAAAGCTAAAACTATGTGCAGATGAACATAATTAGATACCTAATAAAAACAAGAATAACACGAAGGATGGAGGTAACAAAAACATTTTTTAAAATTGTGGGCCCTAGACTTAAAAACACGTTGGAGACGACATAAAAAGTTGATATTCCTGCCCAGACCTGGTAAATTATTTACATTGATGGCGGTTATAGGATATTAGGTATTACTTACAAAGGCTAAAAATTAATCAAATGTAGAAATACTATCTTCCCAGTTTAAGTTAAGTAATAGAGATCTGAAACGGTACGTGATCTGGTGGTCCGGAGACGGATTCAACTTCTTGGGGTCCCGGGATTGATCACTGGATCGGACAAAAAAAAACAGAAATGTGTATTTTAATTTTAAATAACGTTGCCCGGGATTGAATATGTGCCCGGTTAGCGATAGACTTCGTACCTATCACATAGTGGGATTTAGTGTCTTCAGCTAGTCGTGTGTGCCCTGGTTGAAGGCAGGAAATTATAATATGAATCTAATAAACATAAAATATTACTAAGATACTCGTAATTAGGTTCTGTGTTTCTTAACGTTTGGCATTTAGTGGAATTTCATTCTAGATGCAATTTATAAATATTGCTTGTTTATTTATTTGTTTTTTTATTATTTTTCAAGTCAGTAGGTTTTGCTGTATGAGCATCATCCGGAAATAATGAAAAAAGTATTGTGGAAAATATTTGAAAGTGATATTAACAATTTGTGTCTAAAATGAGGGACTAATCTGCCTGCATTTTTACTTTTGTTACTATTTAACTTTGCTTACATTTGTCTAAAAACTATATTCTATTATTTCCTAAATATAATGACCCGTTTAAAATAATAACAAATAATCGATTACAAACAAAGCATCACACTAATTACAAAATTAAGCGTCCAAGAAAGAGTACAACGAATCGAAACAACCGATTCATCGATAACGCAAAATCAATAAAATCGATTGACTCGATTATAAAATCGTTTGATGCGGGCCGCTTTCGGCTGTCTTTGATGTATAATAATGCGACTAAATCAAACCAAAAGCGCTAAGTGTGACGAATTGAGATATCAATGTATATTGGTGTTGACGGGTGAGAGGTATCTTAAAGGTCATGAATGGGTAACATCGGACAAAGTCGAGTTTTTTCGGGTTTTCTTCGGATTTATACTTTAACATAGGCACTATTACTTCGGTACACCATGGTTTACCTATGTTGAATTTTAGCTCAATAAAGAATTACAGGCTAGATTTTGTTTATGTTTCATCTGAGTATTAATTACTCTTTGTATTATAATAAACCACTCCAATGCTATAAATTAACACGTTTTTACCTTGAATCTTCTGACTTTATCCTAGATTTAGTTAAAATATGTTAAGCGGGTTAGACGGAAGATTGAAAGAACGACAGACTTTCCTAAGTTGCAAAAGGTAAGTATGGGCATATTTGGACACAACTTAGTGGCCGAAGGTTCTTCTAGACATGTTTATTTGGTGAGTAGACCAAGTATTTAATAGACAGAGTTAACTGTAAAAATCCATAAAATCCTTTTCACTCCAGTTTTTAGCTGTTGCCATAATCCGGTTTTTAGATTTACTATATTTTGGGGTCAAATAAAGTGAGAAATTTTCTTATATTAAGTAATCCATTCTGCCTTTAAATACCTTAGTTAGAGTTTAGTTGCTTTGACAATGCCTGCTTTTATCATCCTAATCAGAACGATACAATGGTAACCTAAAGTGCATCTCATAAAATTACTAAACCCGCCCAACCCGAACACAAATTCACAAAATTACTCTACACTGGCAACGAAGATTTCCCTTGCGCCCGGCGGTTAACGCCAGCGAAGAGCCGCCACTACTCCTCCATCAAGTCCACTTAGTAACATCAACATCAAGTCCAGGTACAGCCTTCCGGGAGACAGTCCTTTTGTTGGCGTTGTAGGGAACAGTCCAATCCATTTTAAACAACAAATAACTTTTGAACGTGTGCAGAGTAATTTCACAAGCTATGTAAATTAACGAACTAGCTAACTATTTTTCCTACTTTTTAAAAATGGAATAAAACTGCAGAAATTGTCGTACCCTGTCGCAAATTGATATTTTTTTCAAAATATACCAATAATAAAATCAAATGATTATAAAACAATATGGAACCACCTCGGAAACATGACTTACATAACGAGTGATTGCATAACAAACATACAAAAAAAATGAAAAAAAAAAGTTATAGTCGAATTGATAACCTCCTCCTTTTTGGGGTTGGATAAAAAGTAATAAGAATACGAAATTGTTTCTTTAACATAAAATACCTCTATTGTACCTATACTATAAGAATTCTACCACCGGATCTGTACACGGCCACCATACTGCATCAGACTAACGAGTTCCAGTGGAAGACACTCAGCATAACATTTTTAATTATTTATACGGGATACTCACGATCTCTTTTTATTTTTTTTGTCGATATTTCGGCCTAGTTGCATAGGCCGTGGTCACAACGGGACGGGACGGAACCACGTCGTGACCACGGCCTATGCAACTAGGCCGAAATATCGACAAATAAAATAAAAAGAGATCGTGAGTATCCCGTATAAATAATTGAAAATGTTATTAATTCGCAACGATTTAAGTTTAAAATCTTATGACACTCAGCATGTTTGCTTTTTCCTAATTTTTCAATATCTATACAATTTAAGTAGTAATAAATTTACATTGTTATTGTACATCAAACTCACAATATATTTCTAAATATATTATACTATTTTCATACCTATTTCACAATTTTGTTTGTCAAATTTTTTAATCGCTTAGAGAGCAAAAAATAATCTTATCCGAAATATATATCAGATACCAAATATAATGACGAAAATATAGTAACGGCTACACATAGCCTGAGGCTAGAATGTCAACTTTAGACATATTTTACCGGTTTAATCTTCTCTGTGTCTAGAATCGCCTCTGTGGTCTAGCGGTCCGGGTGTTGGACTTGACTGCATGAGGTCCTGGGTTCGAATCCTGGGTCGGCCAACAAAAAGAAAATTGGATTTTTCCAATTTTCTAATAAAAAAATGTTAGTCGGGATTGGAAATGTGCCCGGTTGACAATAGGCTTGCCACCTATCACGTGGGTGCCTTGGTTGTACCTCTGCCTACCTCTTTGGGGATATGGGCGTGAAGATACTTTTTAATCTTGCGATTTAAGCAGAGAGTAATGTAATTGCTTCCACTACGTTAGTTGCTCTTTTTATATAAAAGACTCGCTCGTTTCAGATACTTCTATTGCATTTGTTATCCTACCCTTTGAAAACTAAATGCAATACTGACAACAACTAAATTTGACTAAACAGACAATTCAATTCAATATATTCTAATCTGTGTTTTCATCTAATATGCATAGCTTTTAATAAGAAAATAAACAAAAACCATCGCTAACCATAAAACTGTGATCATAAATAACTAAAATATGATTGTTAATAGTCAATTTTGTGAGCGGGTAATCCGGTAGCGATCGCCTAAGGAAGGTATTATCCAAGGCAGTAATTCTTGTAACGAGGGGCGTATTAACAACGGCGCGTTGAAGTCTTTTGCTTGTTAGTCTTAGCTACTGTTAGAACACGGGGTAATAGTCTAGTCAAAATAAATTCATTTGTATGGAGTAGGTTGCATTAATTGCACTTTGGGTAAAAACTTGCCATATGGTAGATATGTCATTAGTGAACTTAAAAATAAAACGTTACCAATTTTGAACTACTAGTTGTAGTAGTTTTTTGTTTTGTTTTGTTTTTGACGAAAATATAAAAAAAATCAACAACTCTTATATTATAATAATTATTTTGCTGATTTTGTGAACAGTGGTGTATTTTCGAATTGTTTACCCACAATGATAATGATATCCTGTAAAATGTTATATTTTGAGTGGATATTTACTTTTATAGGTATATAAAAGAAAGTCGGGTTTCTTACAACACTTATATTGTTTCATGGTTTAGTTTTATAATGCTAGTGGTATTTGGACACTAATTAAGTATTTGTTTTTGATTACCTACTACAATTAATAATAAAAAAACTCTTTACTTGTGTATGTAATTTTTATTCTGTGTACCTTATTAATGTTTCTTAAGTAGTGACCCAGAATATCCTATAATTAGCGAAACCGTTAGTTAATTTGATAAATATGTGAAAATACGCATAAGTGATTTAAATGCTTTATCATTGTATTTAAATTTCACTAGGAGCGGAGGATATAAACTATTGGAGCTAAGCGTTGTACGCGTTAAATACAAATAAATACAAATTTTAAAACAAAGTAAAATATTGTTACAAATATTTGCTATGTTTACTTAAGACTTTACTAGCAATCGTCCGCGGACTGGTTTTCATAGATTCAATTTAAGTTTAAAAACCAATTCCAAAAAAAGTTTTAAGAACGGGACAATGTTTTCATGATGTCTGAATATTTCTAATTGTAACACCTTCATTTTTTTCTATAGAAATATCTATTTTGCAACTGTTTCCAGCTTTGCTCCATAGACACATTGCGATAAAAAGTAACCTGTGTCCCTTTATAAATTTCGTCTATTTGCATATTCAAGTTAACTGAAAACTAAATATATGAACAAATATACTAACACTCTTTCCCATTTAAAAATAAACTTACAAATTGAAGAAACAGGGCTTCTACATTCAACTCGAGAAACATTTCATTTGTCAGGTAATTTGTTTAAATTTACGATATGAAAGTAGCTGCTTAATTCTTAATCACTGGGATCTTCCCAAACAGCCTCCGCCGCGAATCTCCTGCGAGCCATCTGGACGTCAGATAGTGAAACCCATAAATTATTGTCAACGGACCAGGCAAGGGAGTCTGTGAGTCAAAGTTCAATAGAATTTACCTTTAGATAAGATTATAATTGAAACGGTGGAAATTTATTGGATTTTAAGTACACGCACATTATTTGTAATTGTGTGTAGTAGCCTTAACATAACGGCGATATTACTGATATTATATTTACAAAATATTTTGCATATTGTTTTGTACTACACACATACTTACATATCCTCACGCGAAGTTCCTTAAAGGGTAGGCAGAGAGTATCGAGTGCCAAACCTCACGATCCTTGCAAAGCTGCATGGATTCCTGCACATTCATAACCTTTTTCTTTTGCACTAAGCCTTCACAAATAGTTACTCTGGAATAATTAAGTTGCTTGTTAATCTAAAGTTAACTTAAGCTGATGAGGTCCCGGGTTTGAATCCCGGATCGGGCAACAAAAAGAAAATTTCCAATTTTCTAATTAAAAAAAATTGCTTGGGGTTGGATATGTGCCCGGTTGTCGATAGGCTTGCCACCTATCACATTGTGGGACTTATTGTCTTCGGTTAGTCGTAGGTGCACTGGTTGTAATCTGCCTACTCCTTCAGGGATGTGGAGGTGAAGTAGCAGTACTTACTTACTTATTGTTTCTACTTTCCCACAATGTACTTTATTAAACAACTAGCTTCCACTCGTGGTTATGCCTGTACACAAATTCACGTTTTCGTTATAAACTGTAGTCTATATGCTATTCTAATGTATAAAACATGTTTCTGTAGAGTTTGATATACGTAAATTCAGTAGTTTGTGCGTGAAAGAATAATAAGCATTCGACCTTTCTCACAGACTTTCACATTTAAAATATTAGTGAGACTTAGGTTAAATTTAAACTAACCAGTTTACATAGGTGGAGTTTCGCCAAGTTTCGACTTTGAAGAGTATAAACTTCATTAATTTATTATTTAATTTAAGTTTTTATTTATTTATTTCTTCATAGCATGCATTTTTTAAGAATACATGAAAAACGGTAAATAGAGACACAGTGGAAGGCATCGTGTACATAAACAACTATACTCGTATTTATTTTAATTTTAATTACCAAACTGCATTAATACTCTAATGTGTGCTGGTTCTTAATAGTCAATGATGATGCCCCATAAAGAAAATGCCAAATCATTTCGCTGTTCAAAAGAACATTTTGTTAACTGGAACACTGCCAGTGCACTCGTTTGTGCCATGCATGTGCCAGTAGATACGTATAGGCGCGTTTACCTTTATATAAATGAATCAGATCATTGGTCGTAGTGACTATTTGTTGGAAGGTCAATTATCTGAACTCTGTAATCCTATTAATATTATAAATGCGAAAATTTGTAAGTATGTATGTATGGATGTTTGTTACTCTTTCACGCTCGAATGGCTCAACGGATTTGTCTGAAATTTGGAAGACAGATAGATTGTGACCTGGATTAACATATAGGCTATTTTTAATCCCGATCGCACACCGGGTTTCTGTGAAAACGCGGGCGAAGCCGCAGGTAGCAGCTAGTATTATATAAACGACTATCGGCCCGGTACGTGCTTCGCTACGTATAGACTGAAACATTAAAATGTGTATATTGGAACATTAAATTCATTTATTCAAACAAAAAAATACTTTATAAATGCTAGCTAATTAAACTTAATCCAAAACATTTGAATAAGCAATATTTTTTGTTTTTCCATTTTAAGTAATAATAAACAAACGCTCGGTACCGAGTCTGGAACAAGCAACATATGACCGTATGAATGACATAACAAAACAAAAAATAAACAACTGGAAAAAGTTTCAATATTACAGAACATTTTTCAGATGGGGTTTCCATCTGAAAAATGTTTCAATTTGACTGAAAAATACCCATTTATAAAATGATCAGCCATTTATTGAATTAATTTCTTACAAAAACGTGATAAATGAAGAATCACTCAACCGAGTTTATGCAAAACTTCACATAAACCATCTACTCATACTTCTACCTCTCTCTCCTCTACTCTACCTCAGGTTGGCAACTCACCATTACCATCTTTGGTGTCTCTAGGCGGCGTGAATTTCTTACCATCAGGAAATCCTTCTGCTTGTTCCCTTCCTATAACAGAAAAAAAATCAAACCTAAACATTTGGTTTGGATAGGTGAGCCCGTTCTTGAGTTATAAAATTACAACGACAAGTGACATTGATTTTTTATGTATTTAGATTACTTTTGATAGGTACCTATTACTCAATATGGTTTTTAAACTAACAACAAAATATCTCCAAAAAAACCGGATCCGATATGGACAATAGACCTAACACTTCGGACATAGGACAGCAACGCACTCTAATATCTATAATGTTTCTGCCACAAATGTATATTAAAATCAGGAGAGTAAATAAGTAAGTATCTTCACGCACATATCCCCGAAGGGGTAGGCAGAGACACAACCAGGGCACCTACGACTAGCCAAAGACATTGAGTCCCACAATGTGATAGGTGAAAAGCAATCCAATCCCGAGCAACAGTTTTTTTATTAGAAAATTGAAAAAAACACATTTTCTATTTGTTGTCTGACTCGGAATTCGAACCCGGGACATCATGAAGTCAAGTCTAGCACTTTGACCGCTAGACCACAGAGGCGATTTTATAATCAGGAGATTTGTGTGCTTATTTGGAATCTTATCACACAAAAAATCGGTTATCTAATTATTGCGACACAATTTCAGTAATCGGACCTTTAGCGACAATGATACTAACAATTAAGATATATGTTACCTGAGATAAAATTATTGCGACACAATTTCAGTAATCGGACCTTTAGCGACAATGATACTAACAATTAAGATATATATTACCTGAGATATAAAATTGAAAAAAAAACACATTTTCTATTTGTTGTCTGACTCGGGATTCGAACCCGGGACATCATGAAGTCAAGTCTAGCACTTTGACCGCTAGACCACAGAGGCGATTTTATAATCAGGAGATTTGTGCGCTTATTTGGAATCTTATGACACAAAAAATCGGTTATCTAATTATTGCGACACAATTTCAGTAATCGGACCTTTAGCGACAATGATACTAACAATTAAGATATATATTACCTGAGATAACCCAGCCCGGGCTGATGTATCAAGATAATGGTGTAATGGAACTACAGCGACTAGGTTAATGGGGTGACAAGTTAACGATTCAATACCATTCGTGAGCACCACGAGATGTTGATCGCTGTTATTTTCTCAACTGTTGATAATTTTAATAAGAACATAACCTTTCATTAACGGACTCGAGTTTCTACACGCTTTTATTTGTTTTATATATTTTTATACTGAGTAGTATGAGAGCGAGGTTTAAAAGCCTAATAAAACTTAACACCTTTTTAATAAAAGTGACATCTATTGACGCAAGTTCATATTAGTATAGTTTACTTCACAGAAATTTAGTAGATAATTATATTTTGTTGTGTTTTGAATTTCGTGTCTATATTGAGTGATAATAGTCGATTTTGGTGACATTTTGTTCAGTGAAAGTGCACAAATTACATAATCGTGAAGAAATTAATGTATCGTATATTTACTCGTTGTCGCCAAATCTCATTAAATAACTTTGAGTAATGAGACCACCGCTTTACTTAAAACCCTGACATGTTTATTTGTCGACTAGTGACAAAATTAGAAGACCTTAAACCTAATTTTGATAAATTGAGTAAACGCTAGCGCTAACGCTAGTTCGAAAAACTATACAAAGAATGAAAAGAGCAAGTCTTTATCTCAAAAGTTCTTGATAAAGAATGCGTTTTGGAGTTTTGGCGCCATCGTGAACGAAGATGGTCGTAATTTTTTCACAATTATTGAATTTAATGTAAATTATGAGTAAAATTAGTTAATTTAGGTGGGAATTAGTTTATTTTGTTCAGTGTAAGTGCACAAATGAAATAATAATGATGAAATTAGTGTATCGTGAATTTCCTCGCTGCCGCCAAATCTCCCAAAGTGAACTTGTGTAAAGTGACCACCGCTTTACTCAAGTCCCTGACGTGACTTTGTAAATAGTGACTAATGACTATATAAGAATAAATAATTCGGAAGACTTGTGACTAATGACTATAAGAAATAAATAATACGGAAGACGTGGCAGCATGGTTTTAAGGTCTTCTTAGCCGGCCCCAGAAAGGGACAAATTAACTTTAAGAAACAAAGTTGTTTTGCTCAACCGTTCCAACTATAGGATGCGTTATGACCATTTACGCATGGTATATACCTTCCGTCATTTTTAGTTTACTAAGTTTTAACATAAATTAAATTTTGGCCATTATGTATGTTTTAGGTTTTTTTACGAATCAAATGTAATCTTTTCTTTTATGAATTTTGAAAAGCGGTAGGATATAATACTTACTTGATCATAGATTAATAATAGCCATTATCATGGTACGTGGTGCAGAGCTGGTTATAACTGGGTAGATTGGCACAGTGGCCTAAGATCTCGTTAATAAGATAGCTACGGTAAAGTTCGGTGAAGTTGTAAAAAATCGTAAGATTAGCAACAAGTTAGTTATTCAAAAAAAAAACAAAAAAAGATAGCTACGAATCAGGAATATCTATGGTGTTACATCAAAAGTCGAATAGTTTTCGCTGACCATGAGAAGACCCAATCAGTTACTGGCTGTCTAACAACATGAGATATACCTACTACAAAAATATGAATTATACGTTTCATTAAACGTAATGCTCAAGCTCATATTCAAAGGTGTATGAAACACAAAGGTCACAAAAATCGCTAGCGGTGTTACGGGGATCTCTTTGATTACTATTTGTAACGTATATATTAATCCAATTGAGCTACACTGGAACGTGTGATTGACGTTCCGTATAACGAGTCTATTTTGTTATTGGGTCGAATGCGCGCACCGCAATGTGAGTTCTGCATAGATTAAAATATAGATGCGACTTTTTAATTTAATTTTTTTTATGATATTGGAAGGCAAACAAGCAGACGGATTTCCTGATAGTAAGAAATTCAGGCTGCCTAGAGACACCAAAGTTGGTAATAATTTTTTGCCAACCTGAGGTCCGGATGTTAGGCCTCGAGCGAAAGTACGTTTACCGGCTACCTTACGCTCCAAACCAGAACACGTCATGACGTTATGGCGGCAGAAATAGGTAAGGCGGTGGTACCAATCCGGGCGAGTCGCTGCGGAACTCTACCACCTAGTAGTATGTCACGGTCTTAGTGACGGTAAGCCTATGCTCGCCTCTTACGAGCTGCCTGGCAGGAACGCAGATGGTCTTTTCTGCAAAGGAGCCTGGACCAACACGGGGTAAACTTAAACTTTTATAACTTAGCGCAAATTATATTTCTTTCCAATAGATCTAATTGCCTATTTATTTTCTCTCGCTTAGAATAAATGTACAAATTAGACGAATGCATTGTGGACCATCTGCGCATTATTCTTTGCTATCAGAATCCATATTGACAATACACTTTAGCCGACAAAGCGTTTGACTTCCAGCGACCTTTGGCACGAGTTAATCGCTGCTCCTCATTAGGAGATTATTAGAAAAGTTGATCCGGCAGCGTTCTCACGTTGGTTTCGTTAACTTTGTGAAGAAATCTTTGTGCGGATGTTATGGCTCTTTCATTATATTATAAGGGCAAGTATACCTTAGTAGTACATACGTACTCTACGGACACCATTTCATATTCTTTATTTGTAATTTATAATACGAATTTAATTATATATCAGATGCTAAATAAGCCTTTATTTTGCTAATTCATCGGAAGCAGTGTA
>NJDC01000696.1:25772-42820 GCA_002245475.1 Calephelis virginiensis | reverse complement strand
ACAAATCCGTTCAGCCATTCGAGCGTGAAAGAGTAACAAACATCCATACATACATACTTACAAACTTTCGCATTTATAATATTAATAGGATATATTAGGCACCGGGCACAAATCTTCTGGCTACCACACCTTGTAGCAAGAAACAAGAGCATTTCGATTATCGATCATTGATATTATAGCAGCTGGAATAGTTTTAAGGAGGTGGTATCAATTTGAGTGATTTGCTATACCACACTGTATCCGAGTTGGTCCGGGCTCCTTTGCAGAATAGACCATCTGCTTTCCTGCCAGGCAGCTCGTAAAAGGCGAGCATAGGCTTACTGTCACTAGCACCGTAACATCTGAGTAGGTGGTAGAGTTTCGCAGCAACTCACCCAGATTGGTACCACCGCCTTATCTATTCCTGCCGCCATAATATCATGCCGCCGGAGGTTTGGAGGGCAAGGCAGTCGGTAAACTTACTTTTGCTCAAGGCCTTACATCCCCGCCTCAGGTTGGCAGTGCACCATTATCACCTTTGGTGTCTCTAGCAGCGTAAATTTCTTACCATCAGGAAGTCTGTTTGCTTGTTTGCCTTCCAATATCATAAAAAAATCACCTTGATAAATAAAATTTACCACAGGGTAAACTTAATTTTAATAATAACAAGATTATAAATTAAAAAAAATACGAAGTCCGTATTTATAATTAATTTGATTTTTTTCTTCTTCCTTTTAATATGCTTGTTATTCATGAACTAGGACAAAAAAATTGCTACCTCATAAGATATATTACGTAATTTAGTGGTTTAGATATTAATTTATGAAGTACCTTACTTTTAAAATAAGTTTTTTTTGGAGGACAATCTGACGTATTACCGGTTGGTAAGAAGGACGCCAAATTGATGTATTATATCAATAATATATTTTTTAATAGTAACTTCACGCCCATATCCCCGAAGATGTAGGCAGAGAGAGACAGTATTTTTTTTATTTTTGGCATAAGCATATACCGATATATACCCGATTCCCAAAAACCTCATTTGAATTATATAGTAAATATAAGTCACAAGTTATCATAATGAGTCATGTCAGGGTTTTAGCTAATGCGGCAGCATCCTTATCTAACACCATTGAGTGAAATTTGTATACATCGAAAAAACACAAGACACTATTTTCTTCATGATTACTTCAGCTGCGCACTTTCAATGAACAAAACTATAGTTTTTCAGGCTTAGTCTTAAAAAAAACTGATTTCCATCAAAATTAGTTAGTTTTACCTATCATGTATATGAGGTTCAAGAATTATAAAAAAAATTGCTTTCATATTTTGTCTCGATCCCGCTAAAACTCAATCAGTTATCTTATTTAGTGTTTGTGGTCTTAATAATGTTGTAACATACATCATATATGTAGATTCAATTTGTGTGATTTGTCCAGGAATAAAGGAATAAAAGATATATAAATATTTTATATACTCGTACGCTAGTAAACATGAATGTACTATGTTTCATACATTTAAGGATGTTTTTTGTAAAAAAGTACTTACTATTCAAGAGAAAAGTGTTCACGTCTCTGCGTTGTTAAGCAATGTGCAATTGATTTTTCTTACTTTAAAATTAAGAGCACTAAATATTTTTTTGAGATAGTTATTTTTTTGTTTTTCGAACACAATTGACAAAATTTCCTTTCGCTCCGCTAAGCGAAGTTGCCACTCACTTGACGGATTCGTCAGACAGAAAAATAAGTTACAAAGACAAAGAAAAGAAAGGTAAATAAGACTTTTCTTTTTTTACCCTCGGGATGTAACATCGGGGCTTTCAAATGCATGGGAAGATAAAATGTACAATAAACAGAAATAGTCTGTAACAAATGCATGGACAGACAATCAAACATTTTATTATTAGTTAAGGATAACGTCAAAAAAGTAAAGCAAATGTAATTCGTTTTTGTTGTCCATCTTGATTGAGGTAGAAAAAATCAATTATGAACGGCTCGCGCCATTTAAAAAAGGTTTTTCCTTGCAACTTAATGAGACGGACGATCTTTGGGACGACATGGTTTTTAGTTTATTTTTATTTGCTACTGTTTTTGTGTACTACATTTGACAAATGGGCTACTGTTTTTGTGGGGATAACAGGTTTTTCCATGACGTTCTTTTGGTTTTACATAAACATATTTTACATAAATACATACGTATTAATTTAAGTACAGTAAAACTGCAAATAGTAAATTTTGATTGCAATACAGTTAAAGAAGATCGCCTCTGTAGTCTAGCGTTCCAGTGATGGACTTGACTTCTTGAGGTCCCTAGTTCCATCCTCGAGATTTCATCCTTTGATAAATAAAATAAAATGGATTGTTAAATGTAGCACAATACAGTAATACTGTTTAAATTATGCGTTTCGGCTTTACACTTTTTATTTTTTTTTACACTTTATACCTTCATTTTTAAATTGGCTGACTTAATCTAAATTTAAGCGAAATGATTGATTATGTGTAATAACAACTCTATATAGATATCTTTGAAATACATTCGGATTTCAGAAGCTTGACGAATATAGCCGAAGCGCATTATTTAAATAGTACTAATGCAATACTAGTTTCCACTAAAATATGAAATTAACTCTGAACCTTACTATGCAAAAAGGACATTTGTATTGATTTATTCACACCCAAACTAAGCTATAACATGTTTAATAATAACCACTTGTTAATGAAATTGAAATTTAAAGCAAGAGTCTCACGCCAATAGAGATAGAGAGGTACACAGAGGCACAACGAGGGCACCCCCGAATAACCGAAGATACTAAGTCCCACAGTGTGATGGCAACCCCGTCGCCAACCAGGCATATAACCAATTTTATACATAACCAAACGCTATTTTAAATAGAAAATAGAAAATGCACATTTTCTATTTTTTTCGTTGGCCGACCCTAGGATCGAATCCAAAACCTCAAGAAGACAAGTCCGATGCCAGACCGTTAGACCACAGAGGCGATAAGCAGGTGATGGTTTTTGTAAGTGCCATTTAAAAAGGAGTTTTATGATTCATTCCTAGGTGTGAAATAGGGGATGAAAGCTTCTAAGAAGCTCTATCATTTCTAATTTAAGCTGATGAAAGCTCACAGCCTTAAAATATAGATCTTAGAATGTCTTATAATATTTTACAGTTTACACCTTTTTGTGATTTATTATCAATATTACAAAAAACTTAAAATTTTTGCTTTTTAATATGCTCTAATAAATACACACACGTTTTAAGTTTCATCCCTTTTTTAACACAAAAAGGAAGAATATTTTGTATGACAAATTTGAGTAGATTTCGTAATATAAAATGTTATTGTTAAATTTGATCGAAATTGGAACTGTTTAAACGGTCTTCAATAATATTTATAATAATGGTATTGAAAGTTTTATTTAATATTGTTCTTATAATGGATCAAACATGTTAAAAATTAATGGCTAAAAATCATACCATCCGTTGACAGAAAGCTTAAAGCTGAAATATTTTTACAAAAAAATATGTATCTCTTATGAAATTGTAAAAGTAAATAATAAAACAATTTTTGTAATGGCTGTTGGGTTATTTTGACCGGTATAATTATAATAATTAAATTTCGTCTCCGTCTGTCTGTATATGGTTAGTCTTTTGATATTAAAATATCTGATTTTGGAAGTGTAAATGAGGAAGTGGTAGCCTTAAATGGGTTTAGTTATTATTGTCAGTTTTGACCTAATTATTTATAATTGCTTTAGAAATTTTAGTATAGGTATATAATTGTTTTTATTTTGACGTTTCTAGCAATTAGATTATCACGGTGATGTACAATTACAATTTTATTCCGTTATGTACTTTTATTACTGTGTAATAGAGATGATTGTTTTTTTTGGTTCTTCACAGGAGGTACCCAGTATTGACGTCGTGTACCAGAAATTCCTGCAAAGTACTAGAAGTAAGTCTTATTTGTTTATATCTGAAACCTACTTCCAGGTCAAAACTGCTGATAAAACTACATTGAACACCAGCTGTCTAGGCGAACTTCGTTACGCTTGACACAACTGTGTTGAAATAATTTTAATTGAAAAAATTTAATTATTGTAAATCAAAGATTTTACCAAAGATTTTAAGACACACCATTTTTACGGCACTATGCGCTTTCTTATTATTTGTCATGGTTCTATCGATGATAAAAATGCCGTACAAAAATAAATGACCAAAATTGACTAACTTTTGAATTCTCACCTGCACTTAGTTGGACAGCTTACAGGTGACGGCATCTTATTATTTTATGCTCTTATATCGTCCTATATACGTCACCTGGTGGTTCATATGACCCATCTATTTTTGGCATTGGCCTGTAGTCTAATAAATATCTTACTGTCAGGGAATCTGTTTGCTTATTTATCCACTCAAATAAGAAGAAGGTTATCAATTCATGTGTATGGTTTGTATATTTTTTACGCGATTACTCGACTAATATCGAATTAAATATTTTAATGCCGCTTTCCTTCGAAAGTTTTCAAAAGGTAGGAAAAATATAATGATTCCGAATTATTTCCATATAAATATTATAGAGATCCGACACCTGGTGTTTGATGTATAGTTATTAATGCATTATTTTTTGTGTAGTTATTAAATCAGATCAGTTTTTTGCAATTTTTTCACTAAAAGTAGTTTTTGGTCAATGTTCTCCAATATTCTCCGTGCAAAACTACAAATGTATACACGATTAAAGTTGTGGCAATAACTATTTTTAAAATTGGATTTTTCCAATTTTCTAATAAAAAAAAAATGTTGATCGGGATTGGAAATGTGCCCGGTTGGCGATAGGCTTGCCACGTTGTGGGACTTAGTGTCTTCCGACTAGTCGTGGGTGCCTTGGTTGTACCTCTACCTACCTCTTCGGGGATATGGGCGTGAAGATTGTTTTTTTTTAAAAAAAAACTACGTCTTTTTTTATTCGTGCTGGATAACATTTAACGTATAATGAAAACAATTTTCCTACTGTGGCAAATAGTGTGGCCTTATTAATATCTCTTATTTCATGATAATGATCAGAACGTGGCTATAAAATTAGTTTCATTATCAATAAAATATAGATGTTATAGCGTATATTAAATTTTAATAACAATATTTGCATAAATAGCATAATTATCACTCCAGGGGCATAAAATCTTTGCAATTTTGTTTCAAGGAATTTAGATTGTATTTTTGAGATTCACCAGTAGTAAGTTTATTCTAGTTATTCGTATTCTAATTACTAAAAGTAAGTAAGTATCTTCACGCCCATATCCCCGAAGGGGTAGGCAGAGGCACAACCAGGGCACCCACGACTAGCCGAAGACACTGAGTCCCACAATGTGATAGGTGGCAAGCCTATCGCCAACCGGGCACATATCCAATCCGGAGCAACATATTTTATTAGAAAATTGGAAAACCCAAATTTTGTTTTTGTTGCCCGACCCGGTCTTCGAACCCGGGACCTCATGCAGTTAAGTCCAACACCTGAACCGCTAGACCACAGAGACGACAAATCGCGTAATAAGTATAAAAAAGTCGAATTAATAGCCTAGTGAAGCATCAAGCACCAGGAAAAGCATCTTATCCTTGAAGAGGGATGCAGAGGCAAAGCCGGGTAACCCACGACTAGCCAAAGACAATGACATAGCATTGTGATAGTCAAGTCATAAGTTTTGTAGTTTAAAAATTACAAAGACAATAACACTCAGTATAAAGTTACCAACTAACTTTAAATTTTTAACGTTTGGATGTTACAGGTCATGTTAAACTGGTGAATGGATATTGTAATAAATGCCAACCATATTATTAATATTATGAATGTGTAAGTATGTTCATCTAGTACAATGGATGTTGATTTACTAATTTGTATCGGGTAAAAGATCTACCCTTAAGAGTACTAAAAAGAGTGTATACTTACTTACTTTACTTTTACTTATATATAATACTTTTATAATAACTAAAAAGTATTATAATATAATACTTCCCGAGCAACATTTTTTTATTAGAAAATTGGAAAACCCCAATTTTCTTTTTGTTGCCCGACCCGGGATTCGAACCTGGGACCTCATGCAGTCAAGTCCAACAACTGAACCGCTAGAGGCGATTACTAATTTTACTAATTACTTATTTTAATTTATACAATTATAAGCTTACTTATCTTGTACTAGCTCGCACTCGAATAATAGAAAATTATCAATTTATTATGGCAATTAATATGGAAAATACCTAGCTATCTTTTAAAAATTAGATTTTTCCTATACGTTTATTTAATTTTAATACATTTTAAAACCTACCTTATTAAAGCGAACATAATAAAAAAATACCAAAATTATTCTAAAAGTTAACTACTCGTAAGTAGATGAAGCAAAGAATAAGTTAACAACATTTTATATTATTTATGGGAGAACATAATCTTATGTAATATGCATAGCTGTAATTTAACAATGTCTTGATAAGTTGCCGCCACATGTTAATTTAATAAACAATAAAGAAAACCACAATAACACTGACCATGAAACCATTAACAAAACATTTAAAAAAAGTAGACGCCATGTCAACCATTTTAACATCCCGTACTCCAATCCAATTCCAAATTCGAAATTCGAAATCGTATCGCGTCCTGACGTTTCCTCTACGTGCCGTTTCCGCTCTGCGTATGCGCACGACGAATCCCTAATCGCGTGCTTTTACATTTTTTCTTTTTTTGCTCTCATCGTGTAGGTTTAAAGGATATATTTTTTTATCTATAGCTTCAATGTATCCTGTTGCTTTGATTGATGGTATGTAGATTGACAGACGAATACTTTACTAGACAATTCCATGATAAATTAGACGCTTGTATTCATTGTGCGTTCGCCATTTTGATTCTATTCTATCCTTTGTTATAGTAACTACAATTACGTAATATTTGGGTTGCCTGGATGGTTTGGAATTTACTTAATGCAATATATATTAAATTAAATTATACTTGCTGTGTCACACGACTTTGCCTGCCCACTTTTTATTTAATCAATATGTGCGCTTTTACTTGTTTAACTATACAGGACCAAGTACTTAAGTTGAAATTGTAAAGTTTAACATTTAAAAATAGAAAGGAATTATTAATATTTTTTTATAACTGCTAGAATAAATTGCTAAATAATTGACAAAAGATTAAAAATATAGATGTAGATTCTGATACTTTTTATGTAAGTATAAGTACCTAGTGGTAACACATGGTAGTAAAGTAGAAAAATAAGTTATGTTCTCCTATATACTTACTTAAAAAACATATAATAAAAAGAAAACTCGTGTTAGTTGCACTGTTTATAACTCTAGAACGGCTAAACCGACTTAGCTTAAAATGATTATGCTAAATGAATGCTAAGGAAATAAGGAAGAAATTGGGAATTATATGTAAGAGTTTAGTTTTCCCCCTTGAACGTAAACAGAGGTGACGAAGTTCGCGGAAACAGTACACAATAAAAATAATTAGATTACTTTTTTTCACACGGAAGAATAATTTAAGTAGAGGTAGGATAAGCTTCTATTTTGCTAATTGTGTGCTTGGTGGGATATCTTCCTTAGGATTGTCACATTCTATGTTACTTGGGAGATTTCTCGCTGCAACAGCTACGGGATTTATGGGGAATTATCACAATAAAGTCTTATTCTACTCCTGTTATAATGAATTTTCAGAAAATAACATCGGTATCAATAAACAAAATAGGATTAATTTTTAAAATTGGCCTAAGAACTTTCGAAACAATGAATTTATTATTTTCATTAAATTAGGTTTGACAGTTGCCATTATCCCTTTGTCACTCACCTACTAAACCAAGCTTGCTTGACACGTAACCTGACTAAAAGCTGGTGGTTTCTATCTCACGACTACCATTTCAAAGTCCAGTCAAAAGACCAGTCTTGTATCTATTTTGATAGAAGTTTCGTTAGTTAATATTTTCGAAAATTTCAAATATTAGTCGTTGGTCGAGTGGCTAACGTATACGCCTCACTACATCGATCAACCGCGAGGCTTGGGTTCTATTCCCGACGGGGCTAGGTATTTGTGTGATGAACATTTAGATGTCCGCATTTCCGGGTCAGGGTGTTTATTAAATTTATTCTGGTATCTATCTAAGTAAACCTATGTATTAGTATGGTTGACTAACACCCATAACACAAGTATTTAATTTGCTTACTTTGGATCAGATTCAATTTGTGTGACTTGTACAGGGACATTTATTTTGATCAAGTAGTAGTAAAATTACAAATAATAGAAAAAAATACGACGGGTTGTACTTTGGAAGTGAAAACTTAAATATTAAATTTTTAAATTGAAAAGGAAAAAATTTGCAAGAATTGCATTAATTATCAGTATATACTCGTAGTTTATGTGGTTGAATACAATATTCTTTTTTTGCGCTATCGTACACAAACATGAAAAGACGAAAGTTGCGCAAGCGCCCTTCGCCATTTTACGAATTTTCGATCTGACGATCTGACGCGAGTTTAGAAATTTTCACCTATTTCAAAAAAAGTTCGCAACGCCGCTAAAGAAATTTTCACTTAAAAAAACATACTTTTAAACATATTGTTCTAGTCATCTAAAATTACAATGACGAGACGTTATTAATATTATTTCTTGACATACATTAAACATATTAGGTATGTTAATATTTTTTATAGTTTTTATATTACAACTATCAATTTAGTTTCTTTGACAGAATATTTGAATTTATATTATAATGATCTATATCAGGATTTTAAATTACGTCATGGGTATTGTTTATACATTCATTGTATTAAAATGTTATTTAAACGTTATATCCGGATCAAAATTTATTACTTAGTTTTGACTTCATAATGGAAAATAATTTATATTATGTAAAGAAAATTCCTTGGCCAAATTACACTAATTGATCTAAGCCCCTAAGTAAGCAAATTATATGCTCGTGTTACTGATGTTAGTCAACGATATTAATACATAGAAATACTTAAATAGATATGGGAATAAAAATAATGATCACCCAGACTCGGAAATATAGATATTGTTGTTCATCACACTAATACCTGCCTCCGTCGGGAATGAAACTCTACCCTCGCAGTTATTCGACGGAGTTAGACATGTACACCAACCACTTGGTTAAATATAGGTATAACAAAAAAGACAGAGAAATACGAAATATTTTTATGCATAACATAGGTATAACACAAAAGACAGAGAAATACGAAATATTTTTATACATAACATATGTCAATTAAGAGAAAAGCTAGGATTCGGGCGTATAGAGAACTCACTGATAATACAAAACACTGAAAGCATGTATATAACTTTTTTGGAATTGGTAAATGGTTTTCGAGCTTTTCCTATAGGTTTTTAACGCAACCAACTTAAGTAAGTGAAAGTCTTAACACTTACCTAACATAAGAATTTATTTTAATTTATTAATGGCTATTTCGTGTATTTACATTTGTGATAAGAATGATAAATAACTTGGTTAATGAGGTAATCATAAAAATAAATGTGTTTGAAATTTTGGCTTAAGTGACAACCCCATCCCCAATACTGGAATAAGAGTCTAGTTAGAAGTAAGTATTTAGTGTTTTCTAATAAATTTTGTCTTTCTATTACGTACTACTGATCCTAGTTTCTATCTTGCTTTTCTAGTTAACTAATTCTTAATTTTACAACATGCTTATATACCTACTTATTCCTTTATCACATACATTTTTTAATCTGTTTCAATATCTAACTTATCTACTTATATTTCAAGTTAACTAATTCTTAATTTTATAACATGCTTTTATACCTAGTTGTTCCTTTATCACACACATTTTTTAATTTGTTTTGATATCTAACTTATCTATTTTACTTTTTAAGGTAACTAATTCTTAATTTTACAACATGCTTATGTACTTACTTATTCCGTTATCACATACATTTTATATTTTTTTGTCAATATCTACTATATCTATCCTACATTTCAAGTTAACTTATCCTTAATTTTATATGTTTATATACCTATTTATTCTTTTACTACATTTTCTTGAAATCGTTTTAACATCTATCTTACTTTTTTTATTTTTTATTTTTTTTAAGTTTATTTACCTGCTTATTTTTTTAATTACTATTTGAGCTATTTTAGTACCGACAGTAATTCAGAATCAATTTTTAGTGGTGTCATTAAATCATAAGAGAATCAGTGCATTATGTTTCTCCAGTTTTCGCCTCTTTCTCGTTCGACTTAATATCTCTGTTGAATCTGGGACATACGAATTTATGTGCTTTACTGTGTCTGTTATTCCTGGTTCACTCGGGCACGATAGGTTCTACTTGCCCTTGACTATGTTCAAGTATGGTAGAGACCCGCCTTGTCCTACGAGTATCTATGTAAACAGTCTTCAGCTCCTTGATTAATTTATAGGTTATTTTGTTATGTGATGAGATATCGAACAAGCGGCTCTTTTAATGGTGTTGGTCCGATCCGGGCTCCTTTGTAGAACAGACCATCTGCCTTTCTTGCCAGGCAGCTCGTAAAAAGCGAGCAAAGGATCACCGTCACTAGCACCGTGACATCTAACTAGGTGAGAGTTTAGCAGTGACTCGCCCGGATTGGTACCACCGCCTTACCTATTCCTGCCACCATAACGTCATGAGTATTCCGGTTCAGAGGGTAAGGTAGCCGGTAAACTTACTTTTGCTCGAGGCCTAACATCCCGGCCTCAGGTTGGCGACGCACTATTACTACCTTTCGTGTCTCTAGGTGGCGTGAATTTCTTAACATCAGGAAATCCCTCTGCTTGTTTGCTTTCAAATATCATAAAAACAAAAAAAAAATGGTAAGAGATAAACTTGGCCTATAGAAATTATACATGTTTTAGGTGTGTCACTGACTTGTGGCCGAGGTGTTAGGCCAATTGTGCAGGTCTTTTGGCTACTCTGCCCTATGGATCGGGAAATGACACTGTCATTATGGTAGCAGGAAAAGGTAAGGTGGTAGACTTTACCCGGGCGAGTTGCATTACTCCACCATCAGTGGTCTTGTTGACCTTTAACCTTTGTAAGCTACTTACAAGCTGTCTTGCAGGAAGGCAGAGGGTATATTCTACACAGGAGATCCGAATTAACACGGGTTGCAACTTCGAAGACTTTTTTTTGTAATGCAATCTACCCATTCATATCTTCTGTTCCATTGGTTGAAAGTTTACATACGTATATGTCTCTTAACAAATATACAAACTTTAATAGGAAAGACGTTTGGTTGAAATTAGATCTTTTGTTATATCCATATCAAATTTAATTAAAATTGCGATTTAGCGATTTTACTATGGAGGAGCAACAGACAGACAGACAGACTTACACATTTATAAAATGATTAGCTAACTCTCGCGGGTATGCCTACGTACCAAGTTATCTTTTCATATAAATTGTAGCCTATATGTTATTCTGATACATTAAATATATTCCTGTAAAGTTTAGTCTAAATTCGTTTAGTAGTTTGTGTGTGACAGAGTAACGAACATCCATCCATTCTGACAAACTTTCTCATTTATTATATTAGTAAGAAGTATGGATGTAGTAATAGTTTTTAATTTTTCTTTAACTTTAACGTTTATTATCGTAATTATTTTAAAAATACAATATATCGTAATTTTAGTATACAGTGGATAAGTACAAGTGTTATCTCCAAAAAACGTGTATATACAATGGAATTCCACGAAGTGCCGACGATAGCAAGTATAGAATCTATTTAAAATTTTAAGTGCAATTTAAAACTATAAAGATATATTTACATAAAGTGTCGACGTTGTGAGTAATTAACTGTATTTGATTTGGTTAGCCCTTTCTGTAGGCACATTATTCTATGGTCTCGTTAATATGTATTAAATTCTTGATTGCTCGAGTGATGACTTCACTGTGGACGCACCACTAGGAAGCTAAATAGCACATGCGAGTTGGGGAAACGTTTTCATAAATTAAAATAAATCAATTAGAGCTGTATTATCACAAACCGTACCGCTTTTTAACCATTTGTTAAGAAGGTACTAAGGAGTTTTTTCCCGTGTTGGTCCGGGCTCCTTTGCAAAATAGACCATGTGCTTTCCTGCCAGGCAGCTCGTAAAATGTGAGCATAGGCTTACCGTCACTAACACCGTGACATCTTGGTACCTAGGTGGATTGGTACCACCGCCTTACCTATTTCTGCCGCCATAGCGTCAATGCTTGCCGTTGACGTGTTCCGGTTCGGAGGATAAGGTAGCCGGTAAACTTAATTTTGTTCCAGGCTAACAATCCCGGCCTCAAGATGGCAACGCACCATTACCACCTTTTGGTGTTTCTAGGCGACGTGAATATTTTAACATCAGGAAATCCGTCTGCTTGTTTGCCTTACAATATTTTAAAAAATACAAAAAAAATTATAGGTATGTTTGATTCCTATTTTTATGTATGTTAATAATTTCTGAACGGATTTTACAAATTTTTTTTTTATTTGAAAGTGCTTACTTCCAACGTCTTCCCGGAGGAAAATATTAAATTTTCACTTCTTTAGATGACATAATTATTGAAATCAATGTCGGCTTTTTATAGTTAAGCCTAAATTATAATTTTATGATTAATTCTTAATAATATGTACCACCTGGTACTACATACAAAATAATAGCTACCTATTTAATTTTAAAAGTACATCTTTAACAGATTAAAACTAAAAAGAGGCTATCTTACTAAGTAATCAGGTAGACTTCTCTGTTTAACATACATAAATTAAGCATTAAACCTGGATATAACTTATAAAACTATAACACTATAGTTTTACTAAAATGTGTTTACACACAAAGTTAAGTCAATTTACTAGCGCTTTAAACAAGTTAAATAACTACAATTATCACTTACCTATGACTGTTTTGCCACTTTTCGCCGTGCTGTTATACCCTTTATATAACTATGTACTTCTGATATCTTATCTAGAACATCCATCGTCCACTCAGATCCCTTTTCCGTGCAGTCAGCATATATCATGACGCGCCAGTTCCTCTTTTGATTTATTTCTTTATCAATTATACAGTAAAAGTACTGTATAGTTGATAAAAAAATAAATCAAATGTAAATTATTATAAATATTTATTTAAATAAATCTCTCTTAGCAATAAATAGTTTTTAAAAAGACTCCAGCCCATATAACAGTGCATAAGCACTAGATTCTAATTTTATATTACAGAACACCGTAATAGTGTAACAATACTAGTAATATATATCCCGTACGAAGAATGCCAATCTTGCGGTACTACTTGACCACCTCGTTGGTCGAGTGGCTAGCAAACACGCCTAACTACATCGACCAATCGCGAGACTCGGGTTCGATTCCCGAGGGGGGCAGGCATTTGTATGCAGAGCATTTAAATGTGTGCATTTCCGAGTCTGAGTGTTTAATAAATATATTCTAGTATCTATTTAAGTATTTCTATGTATAGTATCGTTGACTAACACCCGTAGCACAATCATATAATTTGCTTACTTTGGGGTTAGGTTCAATTTGTGTGACATGTCCAGGGAATATTTTTTTATTTATTTATGTTTTCCTTGTCCTTTAAGACATTGGATATCATTTTTTAACCAATCTATCAACAATTGCATTCTTGAGTTTCAACTTCGGCCGCCCGGGGACATACGCAATATTCCAACAGCTATAGACAGTTTGCAAAATCAGCCATTTTACAGGAATATACTTCCCATGCCTCACAAATGAAATGCTAAGGATGGGGTAAACTTGTACGCTATTTATTGGGAATGAAAAGTAGTAAAAATTTAACCATCGTTTATAAAATTAGTTTGTCAATCTTTTTTGTAAAATCTCATATTCAGTTAAACTTACTGTTGTTTGTAAACCATTCGCCAAAGTATTATGAACATAAAAAATGTCAAATAATTCGTCACGAGTGATGTGACGATAAAACAAAAAATAGAGACATTTTTATACATTTTAGTCATATATACTAGGCAGGATAATAGTACTAGTAAAATACATTAAATACTGAAATGAAAAAAACATGTTCATATTAAAAGTAGAGACTAAATAATCTACAAAGTTAACGTATTATGCCTACGTAACGACAGTCTAATTTTAATTCCCGATGACTACTCATTCAAATGCGGCTCGCATCGTAGCCACTGACGATAGAGGGCGTATTTTAAATACTGAATAATATAATGATCTATATACGAGGTGTACACGAGCTTCAGGCTGTGTATTGAATCTTAATTCGAGTCGTGGATTGTGGCAAAGACTATTTGGTTTACAGTTTGTCTTTACGTTTGTGGCCAGTAATTATCATTGACAAAACATTTTTTTTATTAAATCGTTTCGATAGTCATCCGTTTTTTATAGTTAGAAAGACATAAAAACATTAAAATAATCTATTAGACGTCGAGTAAATCTAATGTGTTTTTTAAAAAATCTATAACATCTTTTACAAAAAAGTAGCCCATGAAGTGGTTTATTGATTAGTTTTGTTGTTAATGACTTGATTAAATACTGAAATATTTGACAATTAACTATCTAACATGCTAATAAGAGGGGGTTATGTTGATTATAAAATGCTTAATTTATTTAAAAATATAATCAGATAAATAAATAAAATAGTTTTTAATTGACAAAGTTTTAAATTTTGTCTCTCAGAGACATAAGTCAAATATAAATGACTTGTAACCTCTGCGCAACCTACTGTTTGCCAATAAATAGTGAAATATATTCAAATGTGACGTCACAGCTAGAGATAGCATCTATATATACGGGATTTCCGTTCGTCTTCTAGTCTGTACCTTACAAACATATCGCTAATTTCACGAGAACTTTAGATCATGCTATACATGATTTTAAATGCATTTTTTGTTCGATTGTTTGCTAATATTGATCCTGTTTGTTAATTGCAGGTACAGTTGGCCACAGAATAAATTTTAATAGTATTTTTTTGCGTTGTTGTTTATGTTACCCAAGCCAATATTACTGATTTTATATAATATAGCAAAATAAAGAGTCAAATTCGCGACTCACGGAAAACTAAGTAGTAGGGGAGCCTGCGATGCTAAATGTGTAGTAGCCCTATTGTCATTAGTTCCAAGATTTTCCATTTCTATCGCCAAACTTCCAAGACTCTTTGCTTCCCTGTGTTGGTCCGGGCTCCTTCGCAGAATAGACCATCTGCCTCCCTGTTCCAGGCAGCTTGTAAAAGGCAAGCATAGGCTTACCGTCACTAATACCGTGACATCTGACTAGGTGGTCAAGTCTCGTAGCGACTCGCCCGGATTGGTACCACCGCTTTACCTATTCCTGCTGCCATAATGTCACCGCTTGGCGTTGACGTGTATCGGTTCTGAGAGTAAGATAGCTGATAAACTTACTTTTGCTTGAGGCCTAACATCTCGGCCTAAGGTTAGCAACGCACCATTTCCTACTTTGGTGTCTCTAGGCAGCGTGAATTTCTTATCATAAGGAAATCCGCCTGCTTGTTTGCCTTTCAATATCATAAAAAAAATTGTCGAGACCAAAAACTAATCATGTTCTTTTTAGCGGTGCTTTGAGCATCTAGAGCCTACAATAATAATTACTGTCACTTGACTATCGGCGAGATCATTAGGTATTAATAGTCTAAATCCCTAATCTGTCTGCGATGGCGGAAACATATGGATAAGATAGTCCACCTTAGATTAAACCTACACACGTGTATTTGTATGGCTTTAATACATAGTGGAAGTGATTATTATTTTTAAATAAAGAAACACTTGTACTATTTCACGTTTTTTTATGATATTGGAAGGCAAACAAGCAGACGGATTTCCTGATGGTCAGAAATTCCCGCCGCCTAGAAACACCAAAAGTGGTAATGGTGCATTGCCAACCTGAGGCCGGGATGTTAGGCCTTGAGCAAAAGTAAATTAACCGGCTACCTTACCCTCCGAATCGGAACACGTCATGACGTTATGGCGACAGGAATAGGTAAGGCGGTGGTACCAATCCAGGTGAGTCGCTGCGAAACTCTACCACCTAGTCAGATGTCACGGTGTTAGTGACCGTAAGCCTATGCTCGCATTTTACGAACTGCCTGGCAGGAAGGCAGATGGTCTATTCTGCAAAGGAGTATTATCTACCAACTACTTGTACCGCGACTGTGTTGGCAATGTTTGTAGTCAAGCGTTCATCAAGCTTGTGCTGAGTAAAAGTCACGAATTAACGAGATTAAAGACGCAGGAAAGATAAGTCATTGGTTCTAAAAGATGTAAGCAACACTTTTGTGGAACCAAGTGCGGTATTTCCAAACGCATATGACTTATGAACTGAGTACTCATTCTTTAAAGGTCGCCAACGCATTTGAGATACTCCTGGTGTTGCGGAGGTCCGTGGGCGGCGGTGATCACATTTATATCAAGTGACCCATTTGTAAGTTTGCCTAATGTTATTTATCCTGTTTTTCCCCGTGTTGATCTGGGCTTCTTTGTAGAATAGACCATCTGCTTTCCTGTCAGGCAGCTCGTAAAAGGCGAGCATAGGCTTACCGTCATTAACACAGCGTTTCGCAGCGACTCTGACATCTGACTAGGTGGTAGAGTTTCGCAGCGACTCAACCGGTTTGGTACCACCGCGTTACCTATTTCTGCCGCCATAACGTCACTACGTGTTCCGATTCGGAGGGTAAGGTAGCCGGTAAACTTCCTCTTTCTCGAGGTAGGCTGTATAGAAATGGGACCAAAGGGAATCATCGTTTTTTCGAGATTTTCCCATTCAAAAAGTTCTTTTCTTAAATAACGTAATCTATGATGTCAGTGCTTGCTGTTGACGTATTCCGGTTCGGTAGGTAAGGTAGCCGGTAAACTTACTTTTTCACCAGGAAATCCGACTGCCTTTTTATCTGCCAATATCTTAAAAAAAAATCGAGTAATCGATTAACGTAGCACATAAATAAATGTAGGCATCGAACACATATTTTATTTTTAAGCTCGTCTTTTTTCGGCTTGATTAATAAGAAATAACAATGGACAAATTACAATAAATAATGACAGCTATTTAGCT
>NJDC01000696.1:9596-25399 GCA_002245475.1 Calephelis virginiensis | reverse complement strand
ATGAGGAATAAAAAAAATACAATACATTTTTGTAGCCTGTAGGACTGAACCTAGGACTTCATGAAATTAAGTCTTATACTTTACTGCCACAGAGGCGGTTTCATTAAAGTATTATCGTCATCGCTAAAACAGTTACTGTAAGTATCAGCAGGTCACCTACAAAGTCACGAACAAAAGTTATGTTCATAAAAGTTATGTTCAGAAGTGTTCTGCTGTTTAACATTAGTTTAAAATATCCCTCCAAACGTTCCAAAGTTTAAGTTATATACATTTTTTTTAAAACTAGTCGACCAAGTACACTAAGTTCACTCAGCACTCTTACGCTCTGACTACCCTGTACCATATGTGTGTATGTACGTTTAAATGTTTTGTCTACATTCCGCATTTTAAGTTATATACTGAGTGCTGTTATATCCGTTATTTCTAAGCTACGTAGGACTTTGCATTATTAAGACCCTGCTGCAACGTCCTTAGCGGGTCATCGTGACCAGGGGCGATACGCGGATACCGGACGGCGACATGCGTTTCCGCGGAAGACCCGCCCTGGGAGCTCCAAGCGCGTGCTCTTGCCAACACATACCTCCCGGTATCTTCGGCGAGGGCGTGCGGGGAGCCCCTGGCGTGGGAGGACGTGAGGCGCATGGAGAGGCAGGCGTAGGAGACCACATTGGATCGGTGGAAGGAGGAACTTGCCCCACCTGTCCCTGGGCAGGCGACGGTGGGCGACAACAGAGCAGGCGGTTCGGGTCGCTGACGTTCCGACTTATGCAGGTGCTTTCCGGGCACGGATGCTTCGGAAAGTATCTGCACAAGATTGCGAGACAGGAGGCGACCCCCGCCTGCTATGACTGCGGGGCGCCAGAAAATACGGCGTCCTACACGCTGGGAGAGTGCGTCACCTTCGAGCAACAGCAGCGTACTCTCTAAGCGATCGTAGGAGAGGACCTCTCGCTGCCGAGCGTAGTCAACGCCATGCTCGGTAGTGACAGGTCCTGGCAGGCGGTGGTCTCCTTTTGCGAAGACGTAATGACGCAAAAGGAGACCACGGAGCGGGCTCGGGAGGACAATCCCAACTCAGGCCCGCTCCGACACAGGCGGACCGGGGGCGCGAGAAGGCGGTTCATCCGCCTTCAACGTGCTTCCGATGCGGGGCTGCCGGGGGGAATCGGGGGACTTCTTCTGGCCAGCATGGCCTCGCACGCCTGGGGGGCGATTTCAATGGCCGGAGTCGCTCCTCTTTCAGCTCAGGAGGAAGGAGCAGCCGTAGCCACGGAGCGAGATGGTGAATGCCAACGCGACCCCATCTCGCTGGGCATAATCATCATTAGCCGGGCGGCACGAAGGTCATAGTGTGGTTTTTAGTCGGTTCGAATCCGACATAACCCACTGTTCTCCCCCGAGAACTGTGGGTATCCGGGGGGTTTTCCACATTTAAAAAAAGGGACTTTGCATTATGACAATCTGTAAAGCACATTCTACATTTAAAAATTAATAAATTAAACAGGAGTACGCGTTAATTAGTTATAGCCCAATTATTATTTTTTATTTTTATCCCTCCTCCGCCCTAAATCCTTTAGTGAGCGGGATAGAAAGTGTTTGATAACCTTCCTCGCAACATGAAGTACCTATCAGCTACTTTTCGTTACGATCGAAATAAAAAAAATGAGGTTTTTTTTTAATATTTTCAATGTACAAATTTCACTGTAAGACTTCTATTACAAATGTAGACAATAAAGTTAAGATAATAAACATATATTTTCTAAATGATACTGTAAGTATGTACTGACATGTTTTAATTTCTCCAGAGACAAACTGAATTATTAGTTAAGTTCTTCTGAGATAATTAATATTAAAAAAATATTTGGGGCAGATTATGCCATGTGGACTTATGTTATGATGAAAATAATTACCTATTTAAAAAAACTAATACTATACAGTTCCATGCCCATCATTTTGAATATTTTTGTCCTCTAAGAGACAAAAGAAATTACCTATTAAAGTCTCATGGAATAATAAATGTAAGTCACGAATTGATCTATAATTGTATTATGGATCATCTGTACGTTGTGCGTGGGCGCCATTGGGGCGTGAGCGCGCATTTGTATTGATCCTAATCCAATTGTATCATGAAATTAGTATAGCTTACGTAATTAAAACCTTTTTTAATTTGTAACAATCTGAAAAATGTTTTTTACGTTTTTTTTATGAAATTGGAAGGCAAACAAGCAGACGGATTCCCTGATAGTATTCTTACCATCCGGTTTGGGGACATCCAGGCCTCAGGTTGGCAACGCACCAATACCACCTTTGGTGTCACTAGGCGGCGTGAATTTCTTACCATCAGGAAATCCGTCCGTTCGTTTGCCTTCCATTAGCATAAAAAATAGCAAATAGCACATAAAAGTAATAGGCAGTTTAAAATTAATATTAAATCCCCTCTTTGGTCTAGCGGTTCCGCTGTCGGACTTGACTGCATGAGGTCCCGGGTTTGAATCCCGGGTCGGGCAACAAAAAGGAAATTGGGTTTTTCCAATTTTCTAATAAAAAAATGTTCATCGGGTTAGGATATGTTCCCGGTTGGCGATAGTCCTGCCACCTATCAAATTGTGTTATTTAGTGTCTTCGGCTAGTCCTGGGTACCCTGGTTGTGCCTCTGCCTACCGGGGATATGGGGATATGGGCGTGGAGGTACTTTTTTCTTAAATCTTTCTTATTTTTTACTTTTTAGTTCTGAAGTCGATTTTAATTAACGTAGTTATTATTATTTAATACTTTTTTTATTGCTGATATGATTAAATTTGATAAAAATAAACATCGGGATGGTTGAAAATAGGTAAATAAAATGCTCATAACATAAAAACTAATGGACCTACCTGAATAAAATTTTTATTCAACCAATTCGAAACTATTCCGCATCAAGCAAAAAAAAATTACGTAAATCGGTTCAGAAACCATGAAGAAATCGGTGTACAAACATAAAAAAAATGTACCGGCTGAATTGAGAACTTCCTCGTTTTTTTTTAATCGGTTAACAAAATGCTTTTGATATACGGACGAAAAGACGAACATTTCGAATCTTAAAGGCTAACCATTCGCCTACGGAACTCTAGAAAGATACCTTGTATTTTGTATATCGAGTTACTCCACTTCTTAATGCAAGAACCATGAATCATAGCATCCTGTCAACGTAGGCTGAGAACCTCGTTAACTACAATATTAATTTTCCATTATAAACGTCAAACCAAACAGAAATTACGTCTAGCTTCACTCAAATTAAGTGCATAGTCTAGGGAGCTGAACTTTTTGCTCAATAGGTACAGCTAATACTCTAAGAATTAGATTAAAATAAGCTCAGCGACTAGAGCTTATTTGTCTACTCGTTAATTTGTACTTTGATATTGTTTTTAATTAGGCTTTGATTTGATAAATGAGTTGTGTCTAAATATTTAATGATAAATTTTACACATACATATAGTACATAAAAATACATTATAGTCTACGATTATGAATGGTAATTGATGCTTAATACATTATCGATATTTATCTATTTTAATTAATTTTATCAGATTTTAGTCTACATTCTCTATATAAATGTGTAACAAAAAAAACAGTTATCCACGATTCAGGCAACGCCTATTTTGGGAACCTCTGGTAAATTATATCAATAGAAAGAAGAAGCAATACTAATCTCCAAATAATTACAATGTCATTTTTCTCTTTGATTGATATTTAATGTCATATTTATCAACATCATGACGTATTTCATTATAATTTATTTGTAAGTATAATTTGCTGTAACCTATTAAACATTATTACATTATTAACCTATTGTGTGTTTTAGCGAAATAAATAAATATCTTTACGCGCAGTCTTTTACGAAGTAGGCAGAGAGTATCGAGTGCCAAATTTCAGGATCTTTGTAGACCTGACATCCTCCATATACATAACCCATTTCTCACAAACATATCACATACATCAATCACATGTTATTTCGGCTGTACAAATACTTACACAAATAAATGCATACATATCTTCACGCCAAATCCCTCATATAGTAAGGAGAAAATATCGAGTGCCAAGTGAAGCGATTCTTTTAAATCTTCCTGACTTCTTCTATATTTATTACCTGTTTTATACAAACACTCTGGTTTTGGAGACTCCTTACACCAGCCTGGGATAAAACTCAAACGATTTTATACTTCACACTAGGTCTCCGTGGGTACCTTCATCCACCCACATCCACATTGTTTATCAGTTTTATCAACCTTTAATTTGTTATTCTTACCAAAAAATCGAACCAACGGGTCACGTCCTTTCTTGTTTTAGGACCAAAACTTTATTTTAAACTATATAATATTTTAATTATTGTAAGCGCATTCACTTAATACTTAGAATTTTACAAAAAAATACTTATATTAGAACTATATATAGTTATATATTAATACTATAAAATATTGATATAAAAATACTAGACTTATGTTTTAATATTGTTGATGGGCACTTTTTTCTGATTTTATTAGAAAAAAATCAAGTCGTATAAAATACCTATAATAATTAACAAATCTTTTACGCGTAATATAGATTAGACGTGATTTTCATGCACCTTTGTCCTAGCAGCCTGGCCATAGGAACGCAACATTTATTTAGACCTTTAGAAGTATACTTGTTCGATATCATATATAATAAAGTGCTTGTGACATACGGACGGAAAGACGGACATTTCGAATCTACAAGGTTTCCGTTTTTCGCCATTAGCCTATGGAACTTGAAAAAGATACCTTGTGTGTGGATCTAGTAAACCTTTAATTCTAGTTTACGTTATTAGGGTGTCAAGTGTGTACGGATATAATTAGCGAAAGTGTAATGAAATGATGTCTAGACATTCACTCATGTTTAAGACATTAAACCTTGATTTACATCTTTTTTCTTTTTAACCGACTTTTCTAAACGTGGAGTCTTTTTTAAGAACATATCAGCTTCGTCATAGGTTTTGTCATTTACATTCATCCAGTGATCAGATGCAGTCGTGTTTTGTGAGTTTTTTTTCACTGTCAATGAATTGTGTCAAAAATGTTGTGTGCCATAAAGAATTACGTAAATGTATTTTTTTAGTTAACAATCTGTTCCGTCAAACTTCGTGCCACCAATTCAGATTGCATAAAAAAGTATTGTTCATAAGAACCTATAATCTAACACAATAAAAAATTATGAGCTAAATCTGTCCAGCCCTTCGGAAGTTATGCGTTTAGTAACACATTTAACTATTCATTTTTAATTTTAAAATGATTAGTATATTGGAAGGCAAACAAGCAGACGGATTTCCTGATGGAAATAAATCCACGTTATCTACAGATACCAAAGTAGTAATGCGTTACCAAACTGAAGCGAGGGTATTAGGCCTTGTGCAATAGTATGCTTACCGACCACTTCAACCTCCGAACTGGAACGCGCCAACGGCAAGCATTGGACGTTATGGTGGCGGGAATAGTTAAAACTGTGGTACCAATCCAGCCAGTTGCTGCGAAACTCTACCACCTAGTAGAATGTCACGATGTTAGTGACGGTAAGCCTATGCTCGCCTCTTACAAGCTGCCTGCTAAAATATGGTTTTATAAATTCCTGACGTTCTATAAAACCATACCCAAGATTTGTCAATCATCTTTGATGTTAGGCATATACGCTTACTTCAGCTCTTCCAAAGTAATCTGAGAGCGTAACAGATTTATAAGAAAAAAATAATGTAGATTTATTTTAATAGCAACTAAACTTTTTAAGAAAATTGCAACTTAAAAATGAGAGAAACACTACTGCAATTTTCCAGGTATTTGGAAAAAATTACAGATGAAATATTGATAAAACATATACACATTGCAAGTGTGGATGATTGTAGCTACTTAGGAAGATCTAGGTTGACATTACATCACCAAATCGCTTCGGTATTCTGAGAGTGGTGTCAAGAGTCTTCGAAATCATCGAGTCATCTGCTATTGTAACTGTTAAGGACTTAGCGTGAAGATCTGAATGTATGGGAACATACAATTTTAACTCATCATAATTATATTTATACCATCTGGTTTAACAATGTCTATTTTCGGGACCTCCATCATCCTATCCTATTAATACTCTTATTATAAATGTGAAAGTTTGTATGTTTGTTACTCCTTCACACACAAACTGCTAAAATTGAAATTGAAATTGAAATTTGGTACACATATAGAGGATAACTTGGATTATAACATAGGATAATTTTTATCACAAAAAAATGTTCCCGCTGGACCATTAACCACGCGGGACACGTCGTCGTCAGTAATTTATATTGTGAACACACCTTTAATCCAATTTTAGTAATATATGAAGATAAGCACCAATCAGGATGTCTATTTCGAAACGGTTAATTATAAAATTGCTATTAATAATTGTTGGCACTAAAAAACCTATTTAAATATATTGCAAATAATTTCGACCTTTCAATGTAACAAATTGATACATAAACAAACAAAACATTAGTACAGGTGGCAACATAAATGTTTTGATTATATCTAATTTTTTTTTATGATTTTGGAAGGCAAACAAGCAGAAGGATATCCTGATGTTAAGAAATTCACGCCGCCTAGAGACACCAAAGGTGGTAATGGTGCGTTGCCAACCTGAGGCCGGGAAGTTTGGCCTCAAGCAAAAGTAAGTTTACCGGCTACCTCACCCTCCGAACCGGAACACGTCATGACTTTATGGCGGCAGGAATAGGTAAGGCGGTGGTATCAATCCGGGCAAGTCGCTGATAAACTCTACCACCTAGTCGGATGTCACGTTGTTAGTGACGGTGAGCCTATGCTCGCCTTTTACGAGCTGCCTGGCAAGGAAGGCAGATGGTATATTCTACAAAGGAGCCCGGACCGGACCAACACCATTAAGAGAGCCGTATGCTTGAGCCCGGTCCAACACGGGGAAAATCTATTCCTCGCAAAACGTTGAAAACGTCATAAGTTAAAAGAATCTTTTAAAATGTTTTATCTCTTTTCTTTTAGTTTCATTGGAAAAAGATAGCATACACTTAGAATAAATATAGTTGGTGTTCAGCATTTTCTTTTATTTTAAAATTACCAACAACATTTTGTTATTTAACCTTGGATTTAAATATTAATTTTGCATATAACTTTGTAACCGGCTCTAAAATAAAGAAAATGGTTTCAATTTTGCGGAATAATATTTTGGATGTCTGTTAACAATACAGACCTATTTTAAAAATAATTATTTTATTTGAATGCGAAATCACACATTCCTTTTGGTCCCATTGTCTTTAGGCCAAAGCCTGGCAATGAGATCGTGGTGAAGTAAAATATTTCTTAAAGCTCTTATTCTGAAGAAATAAAAGTAAGTGTATTTTCTTATTTTTGTCAACCTAGCTACACTCAGCTTTTTCAGAATCTCACTCGTCGATTTAATACTCTACCCGTTGAAAATATAAAATATAGAAAATAATTTACGCCTTTTATCAGATATCAAAGAAATATTTCTTTTATCTTTTTTTTTTGTAATACCCGTGTTGATCCGGGCTCCTTTGCAGAATAGACCATCTGCCTTCCTGTCAGGCAGCTCGTAAAAGGTGAGCATAGGCTTACCGTCACTAACGCCGTGACATCTGACTAGGTGGTCGAGTTTCGCAGCGACTCGCCCGGATTGGTACCACCGACTTACCCATTCCTGCCGCCATAACGTCATGACGTGTTCCGGTTTGGAGGGTAGGGTAGCCGGTAAACTTACTCTTGCTCGAGACCTAACATCCCGGCATCAGGTTGGCAACGCACCATTACCACCTTTGATGTCTCTAGGCGGCATGAATTACTTGCCATCAGGAAATCCGTCTGCTTGTTCGCCTTCCAATATCATAAAAAAAATCTAACAAGAAAGAGATAATCAAAAACCGAACCAGTCGCATTCAAACCTGTGTAAATCCGCGGCTGGTCTAAAACTTTTCTCAAACAATGTATAAACATGTTAAACGTACTATGATCCCTTCTCAAAACACTTGTTACCTCTTATGTATACCTATGTAAACATACATCTTAATTTTCACCTTTCTAAACGTGGTTGCGTTAGACTTAACATTGTGTCGCATCAATATATGTTGACACAATTCCTAGTAATTTGCATATACAATGGTTCTTCTCTATAAAGCTTCATTAATGATATTTGATGTGCCTTGACCATTTAAAAATTTTGTGTTCGTCATTCGTCGTTGCAACCTTACTAAAACATGTGATATTGCTAAACGACCCAAAGAACTTTGTATTACTTGACATTAGCAATTATTAACAGTTTGTACAAATTAAATCATTTTTATTTCCCATTTTCCCAGTTTTTAACAAAACAAAAAAATAAGCAAAATGTGTCTATCCGTACAGCAATGCTGCGATGACCACGCGAAATAGGAATTAATTTTTATATATATTGGTATATTAACATTATATATTATTAATTCACATTATATATTATCATGTAATTAATAACTGTACTACAATCATCAGAATCTAGGTTTGATTTAATTTTAAACCTGTGCTGCTAAAAAAAATATGTTCTGTAACATGGAACCTAAAAAAATATGTAGATTTGAAAACGTTTGAAATACGCAACATGATAAAAACAAATTTTTGGTACAAAATTTAAAGTCCGTTCAAAATTGGTTTAATGCTATTTTTGTAACACCAAGTGAAAAGGATAAGAGTTCCATAAAAAAATATGGGTTGGAAATTTATTAGTGGCTTGAAGAATTTGGTTTATGGGAAATCATGTAGTATGTGCTTGAAACTTCTAGATTTTTTTTTATATAACTTGGTTTCTTCTGCACCGCTTTTGATGAAACAAAGCCTGTCATTGAGGGATAATGTAGCATTCTAAAGGTGAAAGAATTTTTGAAATTCGGTCCAGTAGTATCGGAACCTATTCATTTGAAACAAACAAACAAACAAAAAATCAAACATTTCCTCTTAGTATATTAGTGTAGATAAATGTAATATAAATTGAATATTTTGTTGCTGACTATCGCATAGTCGTGACCAAACAGCGGGCGTCGTGACCGACCGCGCTGAGGTCGGGGACGAACATCCATCGGTTAAAATGAAGAACCATCCGATTACGGGATCGATTTATTTATTGAATGAATTTCGAGTATCGATGATCTAATTTCGAATGTGTGACGAATCATATTAGAATGAATTACAAAGATTTAGATGTGTCTAGTTTGAATATTAATTAATTAAAATCTACTATAAAATTGGGTTGTTATTCTAGTGTGAGTAGGATTTACTCGCGGCTTCATCCACGCAACATAAAAATATTTTATTTCACTTGTCTATATCGAACAAGGTACTAATTCTAATGAAATTCTTCTAACACCAGGTCAAAATTAGAAACTTTTCCATTATCTTGAAATGCAATAAAAAATGAAACCCAAGTTAACTCACAAATAGAGAATAATTAAAACTAACAAGCTGTTAGTTTGGAACTATTTAAGGAATATATGCTGATTCTTTCTTATCAAATATTTATAATGTACATAAAAATTCTTAATGAATTCATCACGTGTGTAACTGAATCTAGATAATATATATTTTGTTCCTGACTATTCTAGAGTCGTGACCGAACAGTGGAAGTCGTGACCAAGCGCGTAGAGGTCGGGGACGAACAACCATCTGATTAAATGAAGAACCATTCATTGATGAGAACGATGTTTTCATTATTCTATATATTAATACGTGATGCCAAAACTTTGGACCCCTTTTTACGAAAATTGCGCGGAAGCAGGAGCATAAAATTTGGCACACTTTTAGTTTATGTGTAGGGAAAGTGTAGAAAACTAAAATTTATCAACGATAACGCTTTAAAAGGACATTAAATCAATAAATATAACATTAACCACACTACCTTGCATTTGACACACTCAAACAAATATATTAATGACAAAGCTAAAAGATCACAGATGGCACACTAAAAAGTTTGAAAACAAAGTAGTTGGTCTTGAGAAATGTAGATGGCGTTCTTGTAAACAAGATATTAAAATTTATTAAGGTCGAATTTCGACCAACGGGCGACCACTAGTAATAAATAAATATCTCAGGACAAATAGATCTAACCCCAAAATTAATAAAATTACATGCTTGTGTTATGAATGTCATACTAATACGTAAAAATACCTACTTAGACAATAAAAAAAGTATACTAAATAAATTTTATAAACACCCTGAGCTAGAAATACAGGTAACGTTCATGAAATAAATGCCTGTCCCCATCGAGAACTAGTTTGTTAGTGGTGTTAGGCGTGTACGCTAACTACTTGGCTAACAAGACAGTAATTTGAATTAATTTGTCGGCGCTTGGTAAAACTTCCAAACATTCATATTTTTAAACAAAGAAACACTTGTACGTATCATTATAAGGTGTTTCTTTGTTTAAAAATATAATTGAATTAACTTGAACATTGAATTTTGAGATAAAAACAACTAGTTAAGTAAAAAATGAAATATTTTACATCAGATTATTTTTAAGTTTAATAATAAAATCCAATTGATGTTGATTAATCAAATTTGGCGTGTGCAGTTGGAAAAAGTAATAGTTTCGACCGTGATGAAGGAAATTCAAAAACAGGAAATCGATTGCTATTGCTAAAATTACATACTTTAGTTAGATTATTTACTAATAAACAATGTGAAATATTATTTATTTATTTAACACCTTATTGCACACAAAAACTAAAATACACAAAATACACGAGAAGTTAAAAATGCACAAAACCCAAAAAAAAAAATTAAGCTGTGAAAATAAAATGGAAGGCATCGTGTACAAAACAATTAACTATAGCTATACTTAGAACGAATAAATAAAAATATACTAATAAAGTGTGTAAATATTACAGTGTGACAGTACGCATATAAAAATGATTATAAATAAATATCCCTGGACAAGTTATGCAAATTGCATCTCACCACAAAGTAAGCCAATTATATGCTTGTGTAATGGGTGTTAGTCAACAAATCTAACACATAGAAATACTTAAATAGATACAAGAATAAATGTAATAAGCACCCAGACCCAGAAATGCAAACATCTAAACCTTCATCACACAAATGCCTGCCCCTGTCGGGAATCGAAAACGAGTCTTGCGGTTGGTCATCGTAGTTAAGCGTGTATGCTAGCCACTTAGCCAACGAGGCGGTCAATAAAAATAGAAAGAACAAGTGTAGTCATGATTTTTTAGAAACTATAGAGGCACCTAGATTTAGATTTGAACTTAACAAATGATATCTGATATTTTTTTAAACTGATATCAACGACTAATATTTAAACATATAAAAAATTAAATATACATTTGTAGAATATATATTTCAAATTAATTAATTCAGATAACGTTTAAAAATTATAGTGAAGCACATACACATACATACATACATATCTTCACGCCAAGGCCCTTACGGGATAGGCAGAGAGTATCGAGTGTCAGGCCTCACGATTCTGACAAACCTGTCTGGCTTCCTTCACATTCATTACCCTTTTCACACAAACACATCGGTCTCGCAGACTCTTGACACCACCCTCGGATAGTATCCGAGTGGTCTGACCGATGTCAACCTAGGTTTCACCGGGAACCTACATCCATCCATTATACATTGTAGAATATATTATTTAATTCAGAAAACGTTATAAAATTATAGCTACGTCACTTCTAGCATTGCACGACTCTACGTACATCATCAAGGAAGTACAACCATGAATTAGGTCATATATTCCGACACGATTTTTAAATGATGACATCATTTCCATCATATTAAAGCAAACGATTTCTCACCGCTTCCACGGAATAAGTTAGAATTGCAAAGCTACTTCTCGTATTCACGATAATTACATGTTAAATGCTAACCCGCCACGTCGCTCACTAAGTAATTGAGCTGGTTAATCCGACGGATAACGTGATTTTGTGTTGACATTATTAACACTATTAACACATTACATTTCAATTTTAGCATGTATCCTGGACATGGTTTAAGTTTCCAGAGGTCCGTGTTTCAGTTTTTTCCATGTTGGTCTGGGCTCATTTGCAGAATAGACCATCTGCCTTCCTGCCAAGCAGATTGTAAAAGGCGAGCATAGGCTTACCGTCACTAACTCCGTGACATCCTACTAGTTGGTAGAGTTTCGCAACGACTCGCCCGGATTCCTTACCTATTCCTGCCACCATAACGTCCAATGCTTGCCGTTGACGTGTTCCAGTTTGAAGGGTAAGGTAGCCGGTAAACTTGCTTTTGCTCGGGGCCTAACATCCCGGCTTGAGGTTGGCAACGCACCATTATCACCTTTGGTGTCTCTAGGCGGTGTGAATTTCTTACCATCATGAAATATGTCTGCTTGTTTGCCTTCCATCCGTTTTCCAAAAAATCCGTTCATCCATTCCAAAAAAACTCCGTGATCTTCGTCTTACAAATGTTCATGTAGTAGTCCAGGTACCGTCGATCGTCTGTTTCTATAGGCCGATTGTTGAGCTTAGGTTAAACAGGTCGATGCCAACAACACCAGTGGTACAAGCGGATAGGTATTCGCCATGTTGCCTATTTCTTTAGCCATGATTGCAGTGTTCGGCGCTGTCGTGTTCCGGATCGGTGTGGATGGTTAAACCTGACCAGGTCAGGACAGCGATGCATCTATGACATGGATGGTGAATAAGATAGTTGTTTTTTTTACCATCAGAAGAGCCATGTGCTTCTTCGCCGTCGTATGCTACAAAAAAGTTCTAAGAGGATTAATTTTACATTAAGTCTTTTTCTCTTTTTATCTTTTTGTGTATATTTTTCTCGGGTAAGGATCCACCGCCTTACCTATTTCTGTCGCCGGAATGACTTTAGAATATTCCAATCTAGAGGATAGGTATAAACCATCCATCCCAGCCCTAGGATAGCTACGCACCTGTAACATCAATAGGCTACCACCTTACTGTCTTAATATCAAGAGAGACGTTTTTGAAAAAAAATTCCGGACGGTCTATCTGTGGCATCATTACTCGTAAACGAATAGACCGAAATCGACGCGATTTTTTTGTAAGCTGACGTAATCTAGATCTTTCTAAGCTACGTTGCAGATAAGTTTTGTCAGAATATATTACTTTTTGATTATGATTAGTATAGAAGACTTGGATTTTAACATTAATAATTTGAAGTATTTGGTGACACTTGATTAATGTTACGATCTACTACAGTACCTACCTATTTAATCCTAATAAGACATATAATAACATATAAATAAATTTAAGAAATGTGTTAAATGTAAATTAAATCAAAAGGGTTATTATAACATTGCTGAATATTTAGCAGATAAGACTGCTTGGGATTAATTGCTCCTCATGCCAATCTCTTAAAATATATAATGTATCATTACATAAATTATTGTAAATATATTGTAAACTAAGAAAAAAAGACAAGCCCGCTGAGTTTCTTGCCGGATCTTCTCAGTGTGCGGCCGCGTTCCGATCCGGCGTTAGATTTATTATTATATAGTCCCGTCACAAGTGCCTCTTGTAGGTTTATGTGAAATAAAGATAATAAATCATCTTTAAGCACAGGCTTACATGGCTATATCGAGGACAGATTTTTTTAAATTGATAAATATGCTCAATAAAAATATCATAGAGTAGGTATTTAATTCTCTTAATTACACATCAAAGTCGACTATTATCCAAACGTTACTCGAGTCCAAAACAAGTTATTGTTAGAGATAGTTATTATTATATATTATAGTGAAACTGGAAAAATATCCTGACATAGACTAATTGCAACTTCCAAGGCTATACCTCGTCTGTCAACCTGTATTAATGTTTGTATTGCAATAAATCCTTTTGTATAATATACATCTGTTGCTAAGCAATCCAGTATCGGACTTGACTCCACGAGGTCCCGAATTCGATTCCCAGGTTGGGTAATAAAAGAAAATGTGTGTTTTCAATTTAGTAATAAAAAAACAATACTTCTAGGGATTGGATATTATGTGCCCGGTTGGGAATAGCCTAGTCTCTTTTTATAATGTGGGACTTAGTGTCTTCGGCTAGTGGTGGATGCCCTGTGCTTCTGTCACTCTCTTTGTGGATGTGGGAGTAAAGATACTTTTCTGTAATACAAAAGGATTAAATTATGTTTTAATAAGCTTTAATTTAATCTAGTTTCTCTTTTGAATAATGACAGATACTGCACAAAGTAAGAAAGAAAATAGGCGATTCTGAGTTTTAATAAAATCGTTTAGCCATGTGCACTTAGAAATTACCCACAGATATAGTAAATAAATGAAAAATAATACATGACATATAATGTACATTTTATAAAAATATGTTGCTACTGAGGACTGAAACCAGGACCTCAGTCATTTTACTTTAAATCTTTGTAAAAAATATCCTGTGAACAAAAATTACGGATGTCGATTTCGTAGAACATAAGTTTATTTTTTTTGCCAATGAACAATATTTAGCTTAAATATTAACGTGTAATATATTTCGACAGACAATTCAAGAAACTGATTAGAATGTCTGTTCGAATCCGGTGATAAATAACAGGAAAGTAAATCACGCAATGAAAGTTTTGAAAAAAATATGAAGACTTTCTTTTAATGATGACTCTGACTGTCTGACATAACGTGACAAATTGACGCTTGTAATAAAAGTGTACTTTCTTAAGCCTTGTTTACACTGTAGTTTATTATTTTTAGATTTTTGTCAAAACAAAAATTATACTTATCCTTTTTTTTTTAAATATTGTATATATAAAATAGGTTAGCCTCAGTCTTCTGCACTAGTTTAAACTAGTTTCATAGATTATTAATACCCTTATAATAAAATTAATATACCTGTCAATCATTACCATAATATTATTGTGTAATTTAATTTAAATGGTTACTTCTATTATGTTTTAATAATATGAATACAAATTGAAATGTGTATTAGCGTTAGTAAATATTACTTATTAAACTATATTAAAATATTAATTAAATTGAAATAACTATATTTATACCAGTGTGTGTTATCGGTAATGGCATTTGGAACTGAGACTTGACCGTTAAATGTGGGCCTCTTAAATAAGCTCAGAGTCGCTCAGCGTACCATGCTCGGTGTTTCTCTTCGAGATATGATCTGTAATTCGGTGATCCGCAAGAGAACGAGAGTAGCCGACATAGTTCAGAGCCAGCAAGCTGAAGTGGCAATGGGCAGGCCACACTGGTCGCAGAACCGACAACCGTTGGAGAAGACAGGTTCTCGAGTGGCGGCGGAAGACGTAGTATTGGATGACCTCACACCCGATGGACTGATGATCTGGTCAAAGTCGTGGGGAGTCGCTGGATGCAAGCGTCTGGTGACCATGACTTGTGGCGCTCTTTGGGGGTGGCCTATGTCCAGCAGTGGACGTCCTCCGGCTGATGATGATGATGAACTATATTTATTAATTCTTATTGGTGCAGAACAGTGGTGATTACTTGCAATCCCAATTGGCTAAGTATTTCTATGTTCACTATAAAAAAGTATTTTTTTTAGCCAGACAATTTTTATTCGTTATATCTTTGCCATTTTTAACGACTCTATGTCACGCAATACTACAATACTTTAACTAATACACATATTGCACTGGTTTTTGATGTTGTTTAAAAAAAATTTCAAACTCCTAACCTCCATTTTTTAAATTACAAAAACTTAATTGTAAATTGAATATTTTTTTCACAAACAACATTTGGAATTTAGAAGTGTGCAAATCTATTTTATTTTCATAAATATCTTCATTGTT
>NJDC01000695.1:24839-43620 GCA_002245475.1 Calephelis virginiensis | reverse complement strand
TGGCTAGGTTTGGAAACGGTGGTAGTGTACGGTAGATAGGACTAAAAATTAATCTAACTTTTAATTAATTTTTAATAAATTATGAAACTTATGTTCATAAATAAATAAAACGTTTATTAAAATGTAAATAAGGGCTGTGATTTAAATGTACATTTTTATAGAAATATGTAACTTTTTAAACTTAACTAAATATTTGCACACCACAATGTGGTAAAATATGTTGTATTCTTAAATATCTTTATAACAACTTTTTAACACACATATTCCCCAAATAAACAATTTTCATTTCATTTTATTTCATTTCATATTAATATCATGTAATTGTCATTTGGTTTTCGTAATATTTAAAATGTGCCATTTGAATTTAAAAATATTTGTATAATTTAATTTAACACTGTGAGAAAATAATCAGCTCACTTTATTTGTAATTATTTATTCTTTAAGCGGAAGTGATTTAATGAAATAATAGTTTTAATATTCATGGTCATGATACTGACCACTTCCTTTACACCGACACTTTAAACTGCCTGCTGTAGCTGTGGCGAACAACATACTGTTGTAAGTCGAAAAGTAATAAACACCTCGTTGTATTTAAGTGTATTATTAAATAGCCCTTCTAACAAGCCAGAAGTACTCGTTTTACTGCAAAGTAAAATAAACCACGTCCACGTGCCATCATGGATCCAGTGAGAGATATCCTGCAAGATTCTGAAGAAGACGAAGTAGCTCCACCACCATCAAAAAAGCTTCGTAAACTGTGAAATCCTCCACGATCGAATAATAATGAACGTCTTAACCGACTGGAGCAAATGTTTGGAAAAGCTACTCAAGCAGAAGGAAGCGACAGCATTATCATTACCAACGGCTTCTACCAGTACTATGTGTAACACTAGACCAAGGGAGGAATGTAAAACGCAGAATCTCAATATTAATGAAGGTATATCAATTACTGAACTGAACTGAAAAACTGGTCGGGATTGGAAATGTGCCCGGTTGGCGATAGGCTTGCCACCTATCACATTGTGGGACTTAGTATCTTCGGCTAGTCGTGGGTGCCCTGGTTGTGCCTCTGCCTACCTCTTCGGGGATATGGGCGTGAAGATGCTTTTTTTTTTAAAAAAAAAACACGCAGCACCATCTTCTGCACCCGTCAATGGCCTTAACAATTTACCGGTTAGTCCTATTATGTTATCAACTAGCATTAGAAGCAGAAGTGACCGAGATGTTCTACTTAATACTGTATCCGATTCTACTGAAATTAATAACGCACCCATTTTATCAAACGTATCAAATTATACACAATCTCATCCAAGAGAAACAAGATTTTTAGATTATGGAAACCACGGGAACTTTATTGGAAAACTCGAAAATATACCAAAATTTGATGATCGTACTAATACCATGTCCCTTAAAGCATGGTTACATCGCTTAGAATGTCTGGCAATAATATATAGCTGGGACGAAAACACACTAGTTTATCACATGACCGCCAACTTCATAGGAAACGCGCTGCTATGGTATGGACATCAACAAGACATCGACATCAGCTGGGCAGATTGGAAAAAACGGCTGATGGAATACTTCCCTGTTCCCTGAGACATAGTCTTGCTGTAAAACTGCATGATCTGGTTACGACTGTTAAACGCCGAGATGAACAAGTATTTTACTTTAAAAAATTAGCTCAGGGTAAGTTGTGCGAATTAAGCGACCATTTAATTTGTGACGGTATTATTTTTACACTAGGTGATTCAGTATTAAAGGCGGGGGCTCGAGGTGCAGGATGTAGGGATAAACGGTCCTTGCTTAATTATTTAACTGACGCTGTAGTTGAACCAACACCATATAAACGTTATCCGACTGCTGCCGAGAAGGAAGCATTTACTAGGACTAAATTTTATTTTTGTGGTCGCAGATGACACAGTTCTGCTCAATGTAGGGACACAATAAGATGTAATAATTGTAATAAATTTGATCATAAAACGGACAACTGTAGCGCTGTGAAATGTGAACATTGCGGAAGATTAGGCCATGATCGTAATAGTTGCTATAGTTTAAAAAACTCTAATAATAACTTCAACATAAAAACAAATATCGCTAAACCTGATGAAAAGAAATCAAAATTATTCAATATGAGCCCTATCGATGTTACTGACCTAAAATATGATAAAAATGTCATTGCTAATGGCTCTAAATTAAGTGCATATATTGATCTAGGTAGTGCGTGAATTACTTTGACTGTTTCAGCAGTTGGCAAAAAATTGATTTAGCATATAGTAATCAATGTAATACTAGTATAAAAGGCTATGGTGGCCAAATAATTTCACCGGAGGGTGAAAATTTGTTAGTACTAAACGTGGATGGCGTTAGTGATAAAACTCCTGTACTCATAGTTCGAAATAATCTACAAGATACAGATATAATAATAGGACGTGCTTTTAGTGAACTCACAGGCATATGTGTTACAAAAACTTCCAATGATTTAACATTTTCCAGAATTAATAATTTTGATAGTGAGTTGCCATTTTCTGATTATAACGAAGTTTCATTATTAAAAATAGAACTCAAAGTTCCACATGACACTTTTTTAGCTTGTGGAGCTTATAGGATCGTAATTATACGGAACAGAGTGTAGACACACGTGCCATTCAAGTTCAACGTTCTGAACATAGGTCTTTTGGCAAGAAGATAGATGTTCCGGAACAGGTTACAGAGATTTATGGTAATATAGGGTATATAGCGGTAAATAATTAAATGTCAACCTTTAGTTCTTTACTCTACGAAATGTATAGCTCGTGGATTATAATGCGATGATCAAGATCTCAAAATTAATACAGATTTGGATTGTTCTGATTTTATTCACCTTGAAAAACTTTTAAGTAAATTTAACCATTGTTTCAATGATCATAATAGAGTTGGAAATTGTGAGTTAGAAATTAAAATGGAATGAACTTCGGAAATTCCCTTTTATTACCAGCCTTATCGAATGTCTTTGAAAGAACAGGAGGTTGCTCGGGGTATAATACAAGATTTATTAGATAAGGATATTATTGAACCCAGTAATTCGCCATATGCGAGCCCAATAATACTAGTCCCTAAAAAGTCAGGTGAATACAGAATGTGTGTAGACTACAGACAACTCAATAAAATAACTAAAAAAGGTCGATACTCTCTACCAATCATACAGGACCAATTGGATAGGCTCAGTAACGAACAGTAGTTCACGAAATTAGATTTAGCATCTGGGTTTCACCAAATAAACATGCATCCTGATAGCCGTAAATATACTGCATTTATCACTCCTTTTGGCCAATTTCAATATAAAAGAATGCCTTTCGGATTAGCAAATGCGCCAGCGGTTTTTCAACGCGGTATGAATTTTATTCTTAACAAGTATAGATTTGAATTTGCAACCTCATTTATCGACGATATTCTCCTGTTTTCTAAGACGATCCCTCAAGCACTAATCCATTTAGAACTCGTTTTAAATTTAATAAGTAAATCCGTATAAGTACTAGGTCGTGAAAAGTGTGAATTAAAATTAAAATCTAGAATTGAATTTCTAGGATACATCATATCGTGTGGAGAAATCTGTTCATCTCCTTATAAAGTAAAGGCGCTTACCCAGTTTGTAGAACCTGCTAACATCCATGACTTGAGACGTTTTATTGGTTTGGCCAGTTATTTTAGACAATTTTACAAATAGAATTCGACCATTATCAATTTTGCTAAGAAAAGACCAACCATGGAACTAGGGTGACGCAGAAAAAAATCGTTTGTCGATATCAAAACTGCTTTAGTATTCGAACCGGTATTTGCCATATATAATCCCGAATTTGAGACTCAGTTACATACGGACGCCTCGAGTCATGGGATAGGAGGTATTTTATTACAAAAGCAGAAAGGAGAAAAATTAAAACCTATTGCATATTTTAGCAAACAAACTACCCCAACAGAACAAAAATACGCCTCGTATGAACTTAAAGCAATGGCAGTAGTATTCAGTCTTATCAAATTTCGCGTTTATTTATTAGGTCGACCTTTTAAGGTTTTTACAGATTGTCAGACTCTTAGTAACACATGGGTTAAAAAAGATATGCTGCCAAGAATAGGGCGTTGGTGGCTTGAGTTGCAAAGCTATAATTTTGAGGTACATTATAGACCTGGAGTAAAAATGCAGCACGAAGACGCACTAAACAGCAATGCTCTACCTTTGCAGCATATATCAGAAGAAAACTGGGTTGTTGCTGTACAAAATAATGATCTCAAACTACAAGCAATTATAAAAAACATTGATGGTCCCGAATATAAAAATCTGTTTGTAATGAAAGATGACGTTTTACATAGATAATAAAAAATGATTTTAAAATTGTTATACCAAAATCAGTCCGTTGGAGAATCACTAAAATGTTTCATGATGATAGTGGTCACCTATGCGAAGCTAAAGTAATTGAGTTAGTACAGAGAAAATGTTGGTTTGAAAAATTAAGACGTTTTGTATCTAAGTATGTAAAGTCATGTATTTCATGCCAATTCGCAAAAAAAAAACCTTTAGGAAAACGGAGTGGCTTTTTGAACCCTATAGACAAAAGAAACCTTCCATCTTGTCATCATGGCATCTAGATCATTTAGGCCCCTTTTGTACATCCAAAAATAAAAATAATTACATACTCGTGGTAATAGATGCATTCAGTAAATTTGTTTGGTTACAACCTGTACCTAATTCACTCACGTAACAACTTTAAATTTTCTCATGCGCTTTTTTGGGTTTCCTACTCGGGTGATAAGCGACCGAGGTAAAGCCTTCAGTAGCCTAGAATTTTTCAATTACTGTACCAACAATCAAATTCGACACATACTTAACGCAGTCTCATGTCCAAAATCAAACGAAGTCGAATGTAGCAATCGTACTATTTTGCAATCTTTTACAGCTTACACAGGGGGAAATGATAGTGAAAAAAGAAATAAATAATAGTATAAATAGTTCAACCCAAAAATCTCCCTTTTAACTAGTGTACGGTAACAGATGTAAAATAAGCCTGCTAATTCCGCGTAAGCAGTGTAACTGTTGTGGCAAATAATCCTCCAAACGACACAGAATGTGACAAGCTTAAGTGACACGAATATAGAAAGAGCTCGGGAAACAATATGAATTGTCACGTTCTTTACATGTGACAACCCTACCTAAAGTTTCCACCTCCCACCTCCGCGACCAGGGGGGTGATTATGTATCTCAGTTGCAAACTCAAAGTGCTCAAAATGCAAATTTGATGTATCAAATGACGTCATTTGGGTTTGCTATCTCTATCGTATTTCTGTTGGTCACTAGAGATAGTAAATATAGAATACGTCATTTGACAGCGATTTGATGTACACTCATCCATTTCGAGTTGGTAACTGAGTTACATAATCACCCCCCTGATCACAAATAGAGTCCGAACACGTGAAACAAAACCACTTGTCACGTCCTTCGCCAACTTTGTCGAAGCACTCACCACAGAGAACTTTCTACAGTATTAAATTTGTTAAAAATCAAATACTTTCAAATTAATAGATGCCAACTAAAATTTAAGAAATTACGAGGTCATTAATTGTAAATCAGGAAAGGCCGAGTGTTAGTAATATTTATTCGATATAATTTTATTACTAACTTTCAATCCATTTAAATGTAAAATCAGTAAATTTGCTAACCTGTGCTTGTACAGAGACATTATTTGTGTTTTATTAATATCATGTAATTGTCATTTGGTTTTGGTAATATTTAAAATGTGCCATTTGAATTTAAAAATATTTGTATAATTTAATTTAACACTGTGAGAAAATAATCAGCTCACTTTATTTGTAATTTATTCTTTAAGCGGAAGTGATTTAATGAAATAATAGTTTTAATATCCATGGTCATGATACTGACCACTTCCTTTACACCGACACTTTAAAATGCCTAATGTAGCTGTGGCGAACCCCATTCTGTTGTAAGTCGAAAAGTAATAAGCACCTATACCTATAACTAAGCATAGTTATATTTAAGTGTATCATTAAATAGCCCTTCTAACACTATATAAAGAATATTCATCATTAACACGAGAGCCAAGCCGTGCGCTACAACTACTTATTTATCAGCGCCTCTTTGCTGCGGATGTCTCTGTGCCCGCAGGTGCATCAAGGAAAATGATTCCCTCTTCTGCACTTTTACGCGTTGAAGGATTGCGTTGTAAACCTGTTGTTGATCGGGAAGTAATTGAGGCGCTATTTCATTCAAATACCTCTCCAAAACTGTGGTGTTGTAGTTCATTAGACAATAGTTACTATACCATTTGTATAGAATAAGGAAAATAAGACAAGCCCGCTGAGTTTCTTTCCGGATCTTCTCAGTGTATGGACGCGTTTCGATACGGTGGTAGTTTTTAGTATTATATACACTAGTCACAAGTGCCTCTTGTAAGGTGAATGTGAATAAAAATATTTACATTTCTATTCTATTCTTCTCTCTCATAATATCACGCGACAATATTCCTCTTCTATGGGGTGACGGCAAACCAAAAACAGACAACTATTTGCCAGATATCGATTATCATTTTATCTTCATGCATTTTAAGGTCTCACTTTCAATTTTAACGTATACGTCTACGAAAACTGGTGTAGAAGTTGTCTGCAGCGCAAAAGTAAGTTAAAATCATTTTCACGCACCACGAGCTGGTGAGAGTAAAAATCTATACATGTCACTTTTTATAGGATACAGAACGCCTTGTTTGTGGATTCAGGTGGGGTTTTCAAAATGATACCACTCTTTACCATTCCAAAATATGGTAGGGTACTGAAGAGCGTCGCAGAATCTGTGCGTATCGGCAACGCGAGAGAGTTGACCGTTGCGAGTTCGCAAAACGATGTCTCTACCGACACTATTTTCGCTACTCACCACCACGGCCGCCACCTCGTTAGTAGTTGGTGCATTGTAGCGCCGCTTATGCTATCCGCGCGGTACCCCGTCTGGATGAATCACCACCTTGTAACTTTCATAAGGCATGGTCTCGAGAGGCAGTTTGAACTCATGTACCAAAATATTATGGCTGTTGAGTACCCGCTGGATATTGTTAACTGTCTCTGTCCGCACTCCCTGAATAATTCTTGTTCGTTTCTCAACTTGCGCCTCCTCATCTCCTATAAAATAAATTTGTAAGAACTGTGTTTTTTGCTGTAGTCGGTAACAGAGATCCCATGCTGTGATAAACCTGCACAATGAAAGTTGGTGAAAATCCTGGCATTAAACAACTGTATCTGCATCAAATGACGTCATGTGGAAATATCCATTTTATTTTCTAATTTTATTTAAAAAAAATTTGTGATTCGTCGGAATCGCCTGAAAATAGATCCTTCACTGGTTGTACAGGCTCCTCTAACAGTGGGATATCTACTTCCCCTCCGGAACAACACATACCAGCTGCTTCTTCTTTCCATTTCAAGGCCTTTCGAAATCGGCACTTTTTTATTATTTTCTCCATTTTAATTAGTTTGTGGCTGACGTAGTTGAGACTACTGGCGAACTCAAATGCGGCTCATTCAAAAACACCCCACGCATTCCTGTTAAATATTTTCGCCGCTGCGCCATTCTTTCAGCTACAGCGCATCGACGAGCGTTTGCTGCTTCTAAAGTCTCAGCAGTCCGTTGAGAAGCCTCATAAGCAGTCTAACATTGAAGCTGAGACTGCGATTGTTCCGCCGTCTCAGACATACACAGGCTCGCTTGTCGCTCAGCCTGTTCCGCGTTCCGAGCTGCAGTTTCGTTTGGAGTCTCATTAGCCCGACGTGATGCTAAATAATCAGCATGTTGCCTAAGAACATTTTCCGCCTGTTCCGATGTTTGAGCTTCTCTGAAAGTAGCTTGACATACAGCCTGCTCCAGCCTTCTCAATTCCGTTTGAGGAGAAGTTTTTTGACTCCTAGCTACTTTTGACTCGAGCATCTTTCGATCTATTACAGAGAAAAAATATATTTATTTGCGGAATATGAGTGTTACAAAGATGTTACAAAATCATTTAAGCGTTCCTATGTATGCTACCAACTTGTGGTGTGCAAATATTTTAATAGGTTTTTAATTATTTATTCACGATTTACTATTTACACACTGTTTTTTGTTTGTTTTGAGATTACGTGATATTTATTAATACAAATAATTTTTCGAATGTAAATTAATTTATCCCTATCTACCGTAAACTACCACCGTTTCCAAACCTAGCCAGACAGAAAAAGAAACGGCGAAACAAACTCCTGCGCACCCAACATTCTGCAATTAAATTAATCATATTAGAAATACGTATTTTTATTTTAGCGAAATTTTTTCTTTCTTTAAAATTTATAGAAAATATTAGAAATACTTTATTGTTTATTCTTATCTGCAAGAACATCTGACACTATAATAATTTTTCTCTAAAAATAAGTTGAATACCTTTTTTCGTTATCTGTTTAATGGAAGTGATTTAAGATTATAGATACATAAATTAGATTTGCTTTTTCCGGGCATGTTTCAGTACTAAATTAAAATAATAAAGAAAACCCCTGAAATAAATAAAGTGTTAGGTAGTATTTTACTACGCAGAAACAAAACGTCTAGTCGTTTTGTTTTAAATAAATATTGGATTAGGTGCAGGGATTAGGTATTTCAAGGGATTATGTCACACCTTATCCAAAAACATCACAACATCACAATTAAATACGTACTTATCTATTGTATTATATCAGCAATAAGTAAATGTTGTTTTAACCCCCTAACGCAAAAGAGGGGTAGTATTAGTTTGTCGTGTCTGTGTGTCTCTTTGTGTGTGCATGAGTTTCTTTGTATTTGTGAGTCCGTCTGTCGTCATAGACAAAAAAAGTATTTGTCTGACACTGATTCGTGAACTCTAGTTTGTCCAGTGTACTCAATTAAATACGTACTCGTATCTATAGTATTATATTAGCAATAAGTAAATGTTGTTTTTAACCCCCTAATGCAAAAGAAGGGTAGTATTAGTTTGTCGTGTCTGTGTGTCTCTTTGTGTGTGCATGAGTTTCTTTGTGTTTGTGAGTACGTCTGTCTATGACATTATAACTTTTAAACGGATGGACCGATTTATGATGCGGATTTTTTGGTTGGAAAACTGATGATATTGAGATGGTTCTTAGCTACAAGTACACATTATGTTGGGGGTTATTTATTTTTTAATTTAAGTATTATAGAATGGTGTTACGTATATTGTGATTTATTTTAATTATTTTTTTCAGATGGGTAAGTGTTGCTGTTACATTGTTAGAACACACAGTTAGACGTTTTATCATACACCGCTTTCTTTGTGGGGTAGGCAAAGTAAACAAAACTTCTATAGACTTTCCAGTTCCCAAGTGTAAAACAAAAAAAATCATAATAATGGTATTTTAAATTTGTAGATTGTAATTGACACTATATCTTGAAATGTAAAAAACCATGACAGTTGATATGTCTTAAATGTCTGCTTCATTTTTCAGTTTTCTGGATTTCATGGCGATTTTCTTACGTGTATTTAATGGATTAGGTATTTATAGGGATTGGGAATATGTGGAACGAATCGCTAATTTACCTAATCCGACCCACGACCTTATCCTATCTCTAAAACAACACATAAATAAGCACAGGAAATAACTTACAGCGAAGAGATTTCATAATTGCACCGCATTTTTTTTGACTACTTAGTTTATACAACTTCACCGGAGCATAACAATTACACCGCATTTTTTTAAGGCTAATTTGTTGCTAACCGCCAGGTTTTTACAACTTCACCGGGCTTTGCAATTTGTGGGCCGAGCAGGGTGCGCAGCCCTTTATGGACAGTTACTTTACTCTTTGGCTCAGCCCTAGACATCATTATCTAAATGAATTGGACTGTTCCTTACTACGCCAGCATCAAGGGCTGTCTCCCGTGAGATTGTACCTCGACTTGGTGCTGCGTCCTGGTTACTGGGTCGACTTGATGGAGGATTAGTGGCGGCTCGTCGCTCGGCGTTGGGTGCCGGGCGCAAGAGAGGTCTTCGTCGCCGAGACCGGCAGCAACGGTATAATGTGATGTTGTTGTTTTTTTTATGATATAGGCAAACAAGCAGACGTATTTCCTGATGGTAAGAAATTCACGCACCCTAGAGACACCAAGGGTGGTAATTGTGCGTTGCCAACCTGAGGTCGGGATGTTAGACCTCGCTACTAAACTCTACTTTCTAGTCAGATTTCACGGTGTTAGTGACGGTAAGCCTATACTCGCCTTATACGAGCTGCCTGGTAAGGAAGGCAGATGGGCCAGATGGTCTATTCTGCAAAAGGGCCCGGACCAACACGGAGCAATTGTGAGATTGTGTTCGGGTTGGGAGGGAAAATTGCACTTTGAATTGCACTGCAAAGTCACAGTCGTTAATAACCAAGTGGTTGTGGCATTTTAGTATCGTAGATGTAAAATACAGGTAACGCCATCTATTGGCACCGCAATAAACTAGAGACTACGCTTACGAAGAATCAAATTTCCTATTTTTGGTAAAACAGTTTTTTATCCTACGGGAACATTTAATTAAAATCCTGTTTTATCCCACGGGAACATTTAATTAGAATAAAAATACCATCATCTAAGTCATGTAAAACCGTGTCTCTACACCAATTTTCATCAAAATCCTTTTAGAGGTTTGGTTGCAATTGACAAATATGAAGGTTCCTGTGTTATCCCATGGAAGCAATTAATAATAATAAACCATCTAACCAACATGTCTTACCATCTAACTCAGGACTATATCAATTTTCAACACAATCCGTTAACAATTTTCGGTATGATTGATGAATATCAAGTTTCGCATTTTATCCCAAGGGCTAATCGGGCAAGCATTAATCGGGATAAAAAGTATTCTATTACACAAGTCAGCTTATACCCTGTCTGTATACTGAACTTCATCACAATCCGTTCAGTAGTTTCTGCGTGACTGACGGACAAACATCCAAACAAACAAATTTTCATATTAATAATATTAGTGTGATGTGAAATATAGTTCGAAAATAAAGTGTCCGTGACACATATTTGATTTTAGAGAGAAGTATTAATTGATTAGAATACGATCACGTCACGTTTCTTTAGAGGTAGGCAGAGAGTATCGAGTGCCAGACCTCACGATCTTGACAAACCTGTCTGGCTTCATTCACATTCATTACCCTTTTCATACAAACACGCCATGAGATTACTCGGATAATATCCGAGTGATCTGATCGTGGAATGTCAACCTTGGTCTCCCCGGGTATCTACATCCATCCACATTCGCATTGTATATCTGCTTTGTCAATATTTCATCTGTCATTATTTCCACATGACTGAACCAACTTCTACATAAGATTTTTCAAGCTTATCATTGGAAGGGAAATGTTTTAATTAAATCGTTATTTGTAAGTAATGTATTATAACTATGTTTACGTATTTTTATATTTTTCATTCAAATACTACAAAGGTCATGGAACATTTTTATTTTTTTTAAAGCAGCTTCTATTATATACATTTATCAAAAATGTTGAAAATACTCTAGTTATTAGGAGAATTCATCAGTAAATTTTATTTACAATATCAAATAAAAGCCCACAACATAAGTACCAATTGGGTGCAAGGAAAGAAAGTAGGTACATAGAAAAAAAAATATTTGCCTGAATGAACTAGGGTAATGCTTTTCGAGAGTATGTATATATATATATATATATATATATATATATATTTGTGTTCGTATGTATATATTCGTAAAAAAAATCCGTGTGAGTGACATAGACTAGGTATATAATTTTCATGAGAATTTTTTAATGAGAATGAGAATTATTTATATGTGGCAAAAAGATTAGAAATTAATTGGTGTAGTGAGTTACAATTTGAATAATAACTAAAGAAGTCTTAGGTTGCTGTGAAATGAAATCACATTAGACATAAAATACAACAGCAAAGTTCCGTTAATTTGTGTAAGCAAAGCCACAGACTAACAAAATCGAAAATGATGCGCAAATACACGTTCGTTTTGACACAATTTGCGAATGAACAATACCTAAAAAATAAATTGAAATAAAATAAATAACGTCTTTATATACAGTGTACAAAACATATGATAAAACTTATTTGGCATTGTACCTAGGTCACACTATAAGTTCAGTGGAACTTTAAAAAACAACATGTTATGACCAAAATATTATGTTTATTGCTTTTCAAAATAATCACTGCCTTTTCGGAGATGGTAAAAGTAAAGCCTCTCATCAAATCTTTGATTTTGAGAATAATACAGAAATCACAGGGTGACAGGTTGGGGCTATGCGCAGGATGAGTGACGAGATGTACTTTTTCGGAAGCTAAAAATGACTTTGTTTTGTTGGAAGTGTGTAAAGAAGCGTCATCATGGTGTAGGAGAATGAGGCTTTTGGGTCGTCTTTCGCGAACTTTTTCTAACACCCAGGGTAAACAAATCGTAGAATACCACTCGGCATTAACACTCTTTTGATCTTTAATTGGAATTGTTCAGATGGGAACCGTAGCTGAGAATAAAATCGCGATAATTTTTTTACCAACGTTTTTCGCCTGTCTTACTTTTGTTGGCGTGTTCTCATTTTCAGAGACCCATTCACAAGATTGCTGTTTTTTTTTCGGGTTCAAAACAAGAAATACACGTTTCGTCTCATATGACAATGTCATAAACAGCGCTAGAATCTCCGTGGTCGTATTTTAGTAGCATCTGTGAGCACCATTCCACGCGAGCCCGCTTCTGCTTCCATGTCAGTTCATTAGGGATCCAACGACAACAGAGTTTCTGAACTTTCAATTATTCTTCGTGTAAAATTTTCTGAATTTGGCTCATACTAATCCCTAATAGTCCTCGAATTGTCTCTTAGGTAATCCGGGGGTTTTCTTCAATTAACCGCTCAACAGTAGCCACATTAGTTTCGTTGACGACAGTTGAACGCCGCCCTTTCCGAAATTCGTCATGTAAAGACCTCTCTCAAATTCAGCAAACCATCGCCTCACGGTGCTTAAACAAGCTGCTTCTCTCCCAAAAGCATTTTGAAGACGAGCAGCACAGTCTTGCGGAGAAAGAGATCTTTTAAAATCATAAAAAATCATCGCTCTAAAAATTTTTTGACTTAATTCCATTTTCGTTGCGCACGCAAAACTTTGATGTGTGATAAAAAAAACTAAATTGACAATTTATTTCCCGCCAATTGTTTTTTTTATTACCTTCTTACCTTCTTAAGGTTGCAACGATTTAAACATATAACATTCGAAATTCAAACAGTTCCGATTAGCTAGAAGTGAAAAATTTTTAGTGTGCCCTATTTACAATGCTAGTTATTTAGTAAATATAAAAAGTTTTTAAGCATATTTTAAAAATTCTGCACAGTTGGGGAAGTGTTAGAAAAAAATTAATGTCTATTAAGTCCGTCGTTAAAATTTACCCAAATTCCATACAAAGTTATTCTCCGTTTTACTTGCGCTAGTCTGCTGTCACTGTCAGACTTATCGTAGAAAAAGTACTAAATACTCTCAATAATTCTATTATCCACATAATATGTACATGTTTCTTTCGATATTTTGTATTGGTTAATAGTATGTCTCCTATTCATTAGGCGTTGTACCGAGTTCATGAAAGACCGCTTTACTGCACCCGATCCCAAAAAAACCCCTCGGATCCTTCCAATAAGCGGCCCATAGCCGCATAACTTACTTGTTTTCCAAAGTTATGGAATCCATAACAAACTGCTAGCTCTCAAGGTATCCAGAGGAGCACCAGCTGTTAAATTTCAGTTTGGAAATAGCGAAAGCCTTTGATCGGGTGTGGCACAAGGCGCTGTTATCGAAGCTTCCTTCTTACGGTATTCCTGAGAAATTACACAAATGGGTCACTAGTTTTATGACGGAGCGTAGCATCAAGGTCGTAGTCGAAGGTATGTGATCGGAGTCCAAGCAAGTCAATGCTGGTGTTCCCCAAGGCCCTGTGGTTAAAATATTTGCACACCAAAAGTTGATAGAATACCTATGTAGGAACACCTAAATAATTTTGTAACAAATTTGTAACACTCATATTCCGCAAATAAATATTTATTTTTTCTTTTCTCCTTCTCTGTTTCTTCTCCATATCAATGACTTATTGCAAATTAGTAACACTCATAGCTATGCAGACGACACTACCGGGGAAGCCTTATATTTTGGCCGGCATAATATTTCTCAGGAACATGTCATTGAGAGCCGGAACCAACTTGTGTCTATATTTGACAAAGCTTTTATCCGAAATTTCGTTTCGGGGCCAGCAGATAGTGCAATTTAACCTTATTAAGACCCAACAACAATTTGCTCGGCTCGAAACTCTTAAACACTAGATTTGTAGATCCGTGAAAACAGATTCTCGGTAAGACTAATTAATTCTCCCGGGCCAATTATGATACAAAAATGGTTTAGAACTTTTTCATTGATTTTGAAAATATATATACAGGAGTAGAATCTGCAGCTTTCTCCTTTTTTCAGTCGGTCAAAAACTGTTATAAGCTAGTCGAGCCGAAAATTATTGGAATATAATAGGATTGATAGGCTATGTATGTTAGAGATAAGGGTTTCGGCATTATGTGTGCTATGATTATGAACAAAATATTATTATAAAACATTCAAACATACTAATGTATTCATACATAAAACTCTGAATAAAATTAATAAATTATAGTTATTACCGACTTGTACTTATTAAAAATTTATAGTCTGAATTTAACATTCCATCTTTAGTATAGCAGTCAGCGTTAGATCGTTAGAGAGGCAGCTTATATTAGACATTGATAGACGATTCATCTTGAAAATAAGTAGCAATTACAGCGTGATATTGTAGTTTATAATTTGTGACAATATTTCACAAAAATTTAAGCTACAACACAATAAGGAAAGAATAGAAAAAGGTCAAAATACACAAAAAAACATTAGACATTCAATACGCAATTTTGTTTGCAATTTAAAAAACTTAAATCGTGTTATAACTTTTTTTTAAATCTTGTGTCATATATAAACTTAAGGTTCGTCGATAGCTACTAATGCGACAAACAGCCATCTTTTAAGTATATAACAGTTGCACCCAGATTGTGGATGTGTGCTTAGGATTAAAGTAAAGGATACTTCTTTCAAGCGCAATCATAGGCGGTCTTCATTCAATTCATAACTAACATACAGTAAATGATATCAACACATTACTTGAAATATCACCGTCTTTAAATTCTTAAGTCTCATTAAACCGAACTGACGACGGTAAATCAAGTTAGCATTGATTTGATTACTTTTAACGAGATCAACGTAAAAATATGTTGAGATTATTGCCAAGAGCGTCAGTCATGCCAATTCTAGTTTATGAAAATTTCGTTGCTGAAAACATTTGTAAATATTTTATTGTTAAATTATTGTTTAATTATTGTTGTTTTAAATAGTAAGCAGAAACGTAGAAAATGAGAATTTTGTAAATGTTAATTTTAATTGTAGTAGCTTATTAACATAATCATAACGTTAGTAACAGTTTTACTATATTTGGTTTTCAATTCAATGGTCGGTAAAATCAGCCTGTAGTGGGCAACAAAACAGTGCTGTCTTCTGATTACTATAGTTATTACAAAATTGTAATCTAATTTTGTACGCCATAATATTGTTCGGTCGGTTCATAAATATAAACTTCATTGCATTAATTACTGCGGTAATATTTTTTTTTCTTACAAATCATCAATCAAACAAAATTATTTTGCAAGTCATAAAATTGTTTGCTTAATTCTGACATTAACATTTTTTAATTATCTGCAATAGCGGGGCTCTATGATACAAGTATTTTTTTAATTAAAACAGAAATACCAACTTTATTTTGAAAAAATAAGTGATGCAAAAGCTCCAACATTACCCTACTGTAAATAGCTACCATACAATTTTGTAATTAAATTTAAATAGGTCGAGACGTCCGACTCGTACGGCTGCCAATGCACAAATGAATAATGCTCGTTTGTGTGGACGGTAGCGCAATCATAGAGGCGATCATGTGATCCAGCGGGGCTAGAATGTACACTTTCGTCTAGGCACGATCGCGTCGTTTCGCTTGGACGGTGCGTCTCCATTCAAAATGTCAACGTTTCATGAAAACCTAGAATAATCAAGACTTCAAACGACGTCGTGCAGACGTTGAACATTGACCGAAATTGAATGGAAAAATTAAAGTTTGTATTTATGGAAACGACGTAAAAATTGTCAAAGGCTTGCCGTCAATTTCTTTTTTTAAGCATCTGGCATTAGTCCTAGATTATAGTTATTGTAGCAAAGAGTTTGTAAGTATCCTTCACGCCCATATCCCCGAAGAGGTAGGCAGAGGCACAACCAGGGCAGGGAAGATACTAAGTCCCACAATGTGATAGGTGGCAAGCCTATCGCCAACCGGGCACATATCCTATCCCGAACAACATTTTTTTTATTAGAAAATTTGGAAAAATCCAATTTTCTTTTTGTTGCCCGACCCGGGATTCGAACCCGGGACCTCATGCAGTCAAGTCCAACAACTGAACCACTAGACCACAGAGGCGATTGTAAGTATCCTACTTAAAAAAATCAAAATTAATCAAACGTTGCTTGCCGTTGACGTGTACCCGTTCGGAGGATAAGGTAGCCGGTAAACTTACATTTGCTCGAGGCCTGATATCCCGGTCCCAGGTTGGTAACGCATCATTACCTACTACCTTTGGTGTCTCTGGGTGGCGTGAATTTCTTACCATCAGGACATTCGTCTGCTTGTTTGCCTTCCAATATCATAAAAATAAATAAATAAAATAAGAAGCAATTCGTGATACTCAATATTGCAGAAGATAGAAAACTGGAGGAGCAAAAATAATTCATTCGTAGTCCAAAAAAAATGTAATAAGAAGAAAAAAAACAAGAAAAGAAAAAATAAACAAAAATGTAATCAAAACGTTATACTAAATAATTTAAAATTACGTGAATAATAAATATGAAACATACGGGAAACGTGGCTGACTATATGATTAGTTCTAGAAACATGGCATACAAGACGATCGCAGGCAAAACGAACGTTCGTCTTGTTTCCAAAACGAATTCGTCTCTCAAATCTTAGTTTTGGGCACATTATTCTACGAATTTCTAACAATGTCATTCATTCGCTAACGTTTCATGACGTACTATCGTCTATCGCCGACGTCACGTTTTGTTTTGCATGAATATTCTACGTTTTTTGAGTTTGACATTTCAATGCGGGCCAAAACGAAACGTTCGTGTCAAGACGACGGTGTTCAATCTAACCCCGCTGATGTGATCATGGCCCATTGTGAAGAGGCGGTGTTAGATGTCGTGTTCAATTTCAGCATACGGTTGAACGCCAATGTTCCCCAGATGGCGGTCTGAACGTATAGTTCTCTACTTCTAGTTCTCTTACTAGTCTATGCCATAGATTTAAAATGCCACAGCGACAAAGTCTCCTGTTTACGCTCCCTCTAAGTTACGCATACGCGAGACTTCAAAATAAAATTATAAAGAAATACTGTATTATTTTAACAAATTTAAGATACTTTAAGAATTTTATTAATTTATATGTAGCTTGTATTTTGTAATTCTTTATGGAATTCTAGTGTTTTTTTAATTAAAACTTTAACATCTGGTGATTTTTGAGATCAATTGTTAAATCGGGCGAATTTTTTTTCAAGATGGCATCACTGCTTCCAAATACTTTTATTAATTGTTATATTCAGTGTTGCCACCTTGGTAGTTCACCAAAACTAGCGCTTTTTCAAGGTTATTAGTGGTATTTTTTATTATTTAGCGCTTTTATTTTTTCTGGTGGTTTTTAGTGTTTTTTTCTTAAAACGGAATCCGTCAACACATATTTGAAAGGGAAACTACATTTCGTTCTAGATTTTCACCGTTTCGCACAAATGTCAATATGTAAAGATATAAAGATGCTGTACATAAATTTCAAAAAAATTTACTTTACATCGAAATTATGTCACCAGATTTGGATAACATATTTTAAAAAGTTTACATGTTAGTGTCATTTGAAAAAATATTTTGGAATATAAAGAATAATAATTACATGACCTACCTACAATACTTTAAAAACATATTAGAGTAATTTCACTACTTTAGCTAATAATGAAATATAATAATACCTGTAATATCAGAGATAGATTGATATTTTCGAGTGCTTTAAAGGGATTGTTAGTTAGTTTAATCTATAAGTATATTATGGTATATGTGATGTGTGAAAAATTAATATAAAATAAATAGTGTTCCAATGAGTAGTTGATTTTAATTTGCCGTTTGAAGTTTAGTTTTGATGAAATACTATTTTTTCAGTTATTTGTTACTGCATTACTATAAGTATATTATTGTAATTTTAGTTTGATCTTGATGTTTATATAAACACGGTAAACAAACTCAACAAACGGTGAAAAATGAAAACATAACCATTAAGTATATTTTATGGCTTCTTTGACGAAAATAAAAAAATGGTCGCTGGTAGTGATTAAATTTCGTGTAAGTATTACACGAGTACTGTACAGTTTTGTTCAAAGTACACAAGTATTCGTGTAGAAATAAGTGTATCATGAAAATCTCACTAATTGAGCTTGAATAAGGACGCCACCTCGTTACCTGAGACCCTTACATCACTTTATTTCTTCTTTTGCCTTAAGACTCATTTTGAATAATTTAGGCTCGTTTTTTAATATCCATGTAATTTAGTACAAACAGAAACTTGAGTAACTCAAATA
>NJDC01000695.1:0-11665 GCA_002245475.1 Calephelis virginiensis | reverse complement strand
AAATTTTAATATGAAAAAGAATTTATTATTACGGAAGACGTGGCAGCATGGCCTAAAGGTCTTAGCCGGCCCCAGAAAGGGGCAAATTAACTTAAAAAAAATAAAAAACATAAGTTTGCTAAGTTTTTTATTCGCCCAAATCATATGACACTAGTTGCCTTATATCTGAATGCTTTTAGACTTACTTTCAAATTATACGGGTTATAATTTTTCAAGTAAACTTTATATAAATTCGGGTTTGCTATGTATCTATGGAAGTCCCGCCTCTTATTACGTAGTGTTTATATACTCTTTGGTAACTGTCCACAGGGTTTTAGGTTAGGTATGTGTTTATGTGCACAGTGCAAGCATGTAAAGTTTAAATTTTACCTCGATGCAATGTGAGTTTTGTTACGAACACATTAAACCGCAATATATAGCATTAATATTATTTCAAAGCTAAATATGCTATGTAAGATTACTAAAATGGGAAGTAAAGATAAAAACCATCTTCCTGGTTTTAATGCCCCTGATATTGAAGAGAATGTGGAAAATAATTCGCCAAAAACAGACAAAAAAAAGAAGAAAGGATCAGGAGGCTTTCAAACAATGGGATTTAGTTTTCCAATCCTGAAAGGAATAACCAAGAGAGGCTACAAACAACCTACACCAATTCAACGAAAGGTAATTGGTCGAAGTTTCTTTGAAATGCAGTTACGGAACGGTTTCAGCATTTTCTTGTCATTTATACAAAAATATTCTGAATCCAAAATTGAGCAAAAACCGATTCCAACTATTTCATTGGGTACCATGTCGCAATTTTATAATGCCAACCGATTTTGAGTTGGTCCTACATACATTTTATCAACGTCCAACAAGTATTCATATTTTTAAAGAAAGAAACACTTGTACTGTTTTACTTATCACTTATAATTTATTACTTTGTAATTAGTAGCCTACGGGTTTCGCTTATGCAGCATCATCCTATGATCTTAGGTGATGCTGTATAAACAAAAGCGGTAGGCTACTAATTACAAAGTAATAAATTATAAGTGATAAGTAAAACAGTACAAGTGATTCTTTCTTTAAAAATATGAATATTTGGAAGTTTTACCAAGCGCCGACAATGGAAAATATCAAATATGTCCAACAAGTAGTTTTTAAGTTACTTTTATAATGAACTATAAATTTAAAAAAAATCTGTACTTGGAAAGTTATAAAACTACTTAATATGGGCCTACTACTCTACATCATGAGCTATCATTCTAACCAAGAACCATCGAAGGCGTCTGGCTCTTGGGTCAATAGTCACATAAGAAACATATACAAAAACATACAGTGGAATTGAGAACCTCCTCCTTTCTAGGAGTCGTTTTAAAATATAGGCATACTTATAGGCTTTTGTTATAAAATTACAATACATATGAAAAAAACTTTTGGTATAGAACCCTCAGCCGTTTTTTTTTGTAAATCTTAAAAATAATGGTATAATTGTAAAAAAAATTACAATAGCAAACTATATGATAATATGTCTTTCAGACAATTCCAATAGCATTAGAAAGTAAAGATGTGGTGGCTATGGCAAGAACAGGTTCTGGGAAAACAGCCTGTTTTGTGCTGCCTATACTGGAAAAGCTTGTGGCATCTGCAAATAAACCATCACAAGGGAAAAATCTAAGAGCCTTAATTCTGTCTCCTACTCGGGAATTGGCATTACAGGTAAAAATATTTTAATTATAAAATGTGTATTTCATTCAAATTATTGAATAACAAGAGGATATTCATAGAAGTGATCTAATCTAATAGTAAGAAGCTTAGATCACTTAGACTGGAATGTAATATTAAGCCTGGAGCAAAACTAAGTTTCTAACAGCTTTCCTCATTATGTGCCGTAAGAACTTCATGAACTCCTCATATTTTTTGGGTTAGTTCATGACTGCTTCCAGATTCATGTAATATAGTCCAAGTTGAGAAAGAAATGCTTGGTGGAGTCCTTACTCACATCCTTATGTTTGTTTGGGTAAACTCTAGGCTGGAGTTAGGGATCGAGACATTCCTGTAGAAGCTTTCCCCTTTTTTTCTCATATAGGTCCTTCTGGTATACTGCTCTTAGGGCTATCGGCTGTATCCTAGCCAGAAGGATGCTGGAATTGAACAAGCATGTCTAGAGCTTGTTGCAAATTTGTATGGCAAAGAGTTGCTTCTGACAATCTAGTCTCTTTCAAAACAATTTTTTCTGAAATGTGTCAGCCCAGATGCTTTTTTTTTTGTGTTGGAAGATCTTGTCATGTGGTCTTGGCGTTTACAAAGCAGGGAGCCAGTCTATTCAAAAGAAATGATTTCTTTTCAGTCTCTTTGTCACAGTATAATATGTAAGTAATCCAGAAGCAACAGGATTGGGATGATGAACTAGGCGTTGTGCATGACATTCATTGTATTGCTAAATTTCGTCAGTCACAGTTGGGACATTTAAATAATTGTGGACTTCATCGTTTCTCACAAACCATGGAGCATTAACTATATTCTTCAGTATGTTGTTTTGCACTCTCTGTAGAGTATCTGTTTACCATATGTCCTTATGGGTTTTAGGATGGAACTATATAACAATATCTTGTTATTTAGGGAGAGCATAGAGTTTCTACCCATTAGCCAATTTAAACTTCTGAATTTCTGGTTGACTGGTTCTCTGGTTCTTCTGGTTTCTTTTAATAATAATGTGACCTTTCCATGCTAGGCGCCTGTCCATGTGGAAGCCAAGATATTTTACACAATTAGTTTGAGGTGAGATTATGTTTCTCAAGCTAACAGGGGGATAATCATTTTTTCTCAGACTGAAGGTAATGTGATTGGATTTAAGGGCACAAGCTAGAACACGCCATTGTTAGAGTCAGTCAGAGGACTGACTCCACTGATGTTGCAATTTTCCACTCGCCATCTAGGATCATTATCCACCCCAATCATTGACATATGTGGCTACCATCACATCGTCTGAAGTTAGTCAGATGTATAGACGTTATAAAGGACTGGTCCTAGAGGCACGCCAGCTGCGATAGGAATCAGTGAGGATCGGGCTTCTCTGTGTTTGACCCAAAACAAGTTATCAGAGACTTAGGATTCTAAGATATGGAACATAGAATAGGGCAGGTTCTTTTTGATTTTGCACCAATGTTAGCCACTTATAGTGCATTTGACTCTACCACCGTTTGGTAAATTAAACGAACTACATCCAAATTTAACTCCCAATAAGCTCTTGCTGTTGCGAAAACGATTTTGTACAGTTTCACGACTTTGGCCACTATGCTATCGAAATGTTGGTTGAAGGTGAAATTCAACAGGAACCTCACGTTTATTGTGAGTTCAAGAAACTGGAAGCAGCTGGTAGGCTCCAGTGTACCTGTTCATGATCATAAGTTGAGTTTTGTGAGCAGCAAACTTAAGCTTCACTCCTGTGCAGATTTTTTCCAACTCACATTTCTTTCTTCTCTCAATTGCGTCCGAGGCCCTACATTGAGCAATCACTAGAATGCCATCGGCGAATCCTTGCACCTTGATCGTAGCCCAGAAAGAAAATTGGTTCCAAATGAAAGTTCCAATTATTCACTCTTGATGATCTTTCTCAAGCAAAGACAAGTTCTATTGATCTATCCAAGAGGTATTTCCTTACCATGAGAAGTATGTATGTTTAGAGTGTAGTTGATCTATATCACGGGCCACTAAGAGCAGTCGAAGGCACTCTCCATGTCCAGCGATACCACGGTGCTATCTTGCCAGTACGAATAGTCTCCTTCAAAAGTTGCATTTAAGGGGTGAAGCCATATAGGTTGGTACTCATTCTTTGATTTTGGTTGAGTTGTCACAAGGTAGTCATGCGGGTCTTCTAATAAGAAACATTTGACGCCTAAAAACACCATAGATGTCACTGTTGCTGACATTTGTCTGTGATGTAAGGCCAATTGCGCAAGTCTACCAGCTACCTTACACTCCAGACCGAAAAATGACTGTCATTATGACATAATGATATGATAAGATAATGAGCTGCCTGGTAAAGATGCATACAGTCCATTATGCTTAGCAAATTTGAACCAAACCTGGGGAAGCCTGTCGTAAACCTGGTAGTTATTCAGTCTGGTGTTAGATTCCGTTTTGATCTGGGCTGTTTTGCAGAATATAACATCTGTCTTCCTGCCAGGCAGTTCGTAAAAGGCGAGCATAGGCTTACCGTCAGTAACACCGTGACATCCTACTAAGTGATAGAGTTTCGCAGCGACTCGCCCAGATTGGTACTACGGTATAACGTCCAGGGCTTGCCGTTGACGTGTTCCAGTTCAAATGGTAAAGTAGCCAGTTAACTTACTTTTGCTCGAGGCCTAATATCCCGGCCTCAGGTTACCACCTTTGGTGTCTCTAGGCGGCGTGAATTTCTTACGATCAGGAAATCCGTCTGCTTGTTTGCCTTCCATTATCATAAAAAAAAGGATTGTTTTTATTAGAAAATTTAAAAAAGACATTATGAGTTGTTAGACTTCGTAAACAAACTGGATACGACATGTAGACACTGATGTGCGCCCAGATAATAACATCCGACGAAGAAACACTGACACCACTAGAGTCCTGTCTTTGTCGAGAATCCAATGGAACCCGGTTGGTGGCGTTGGACGTGTACGCTAACCGCTTGACCAATGAGGCGGTCTGATGTGATATCTTGTAAAATCGTCAATAAGGTATTAGGTCGACCAATACGAGAGTCATTCTTTACCCATTTTCATACCTCACTTTTTAATGGCGGAGACATTATAAAATTAAATATTAATTATTACTTCAAATGTTTCAGTAATAGGTAAGTATAGGTATTTGTTGATTCAATACGCGCGCAAACAAGTAATGGCGACTGTCGAATGTGTATTCGTCAATGTGTCGAGTCAAAGGAATATCCCGTGTGCAATGATCATGTCACAACCAGAATATCAGCAATAGACTCACCATTGATTAATGTGGATGCTGATGATGCTGATATTCTCAACAACCCTGATCTAAACTATCATTACAGACTCTAAGATTTGTTCGTGAGTTGGGAAAATTTACTGGTCTCACTTCAGCGGCTATTCTTGGTGGGGAATCAATAGAACAACAATTTGGAATTATGTCAGGAACCACTCCCGATATAGTTGTTGCGACACCTGGAAGATTTTTACATATTTGCATTGAGATGAATCTCAAACTTGATAACATAAGTAAGTAAAATAATCTTCCATGTATATTGTGGGCATTTTCACTAAAACTAAAAGTTTGAAAACTAAGGAGTCATGTCAATTTGTCAGTTTGGTGACTGACTATCCGACCTGTAAATGGCAGCTTAAAACGTCACCAAACTGTTGCTAAATTTATCTAGACTAAATAAGAATAAAATATATTCTAATTATGTGTTTTGATATTATCCTAAATTTAAGTAATGATTACTTAGTAACCAAAAAATTTATGATAAATATTCAAAGATTAGCCAAAATCTTATAGATAAAGTTAAAGGCCTGGCTCAAGAAAAAGTAACCAACAGCCAACATTTTTCTGTAACGAACTTAGGACAAACTCACAGTTTTTAAAATAGCATTTACTGCTGCTGTGTACAATACAATGCTAAAAGCTGTGTGTACAATGTTATTGCTTTTATTAAAGAAAATGGCTTTTGTAGAAAAAATATTTCGATTTGAGTCGATACTGTAGTGGCATATCAGGTCAGTTTGAATTTTGGGGACATTTGTTAAACCAATTTTACACTTGTATTCAATAGAGTTTTATTTAAATTGTACTCAGTTTGAAAAAATAGGATGCAAACAAGAACATAACTAGGTGTTTGAAGGATTTTTTTTGTTAATTTTCATGTATTCAATGTGTGTAAGACAACCCAGAAACAACTACTGTCAGTGTACCAACCAATTGTTCGTAATTTAATGTAAACATAAATATTATAAAACATTTGAAACTTACACAAAAAAACACATGTTCATATAAAAGACATGAACCACATTCCATACAAAGTTTGCCCTGGAACCAACAAGCATTATACAATGATTAAGATACTCTAATCAATCAATACCTCTGTCTGAAATCAAATCTTTATCACGGATACTTTCTTTTCGAAATATATTTCAGAAAAAATATATGATTTGAAGTTATTTTCCCTTGGAAAATATCATATTTTAATTTAATGCTCTAAAACTAAGTCTTTTTTTATGCTTAGTTTTTATATTATCTTATCTTTCGGTCTTTTACAGTTTTTTTAAATAAAATTGTTGATTCAAGACAGACTAAAAAGTTTTTGTATGATAGTTCATAGCGTCAAAATAGAAATTTAATACTTCCTCCGTAAATGATAGTGTGATGCCCCACTTTGAAATATATTTAAAATAGTAATTGTCCATTAAAAAATCATATTAAGACATTTCATAAAAAAGTATTTAATAGTTACTGTATAAATTGTATAATATAAATTTATATATTATAATGTTGGACTCAGGGCAGATTTGGTCTGATAACTAGATAATATGTCTTCATAAATTATTTTTTATTGATTCCGAACTTTTCTTTAGTTTTAGTGTGCCCCATGTAGATAGGGACAGGTAATGTACCGTTGCACACATTTACTCTAAGGAAACTATTTTAATCTCGTGAATTAAATGGTATAAAGTGGTAACAGATTGTGCCTAGAAGGTGATATTGTAATTTAATAGATTATCGCCTCTGTGGTCTAGCGGTTCAGTTGTTGGACTTGACTGCATGAGGTCCCGGGTTCGAATCCGTGTCGGACAACAAAATGAAAATTGGGTTTTACAATCTAATATATATAAATCTCGTATCACAATGTTTGTCCTCAATGGACTCTTAAACCACTTAACCGATTACAATAAAATTCGCACACCATGTGCAGTTCGATCCAACTTGAGAGATAGGATAGCTTACATCTCAATTTATCGCGGGTTACAGCTAGTTTTCTAATAAAAAAATGTTGCTCGGGATAGGATATGTGCCCGGTTGGCGATAGGCATGCCACCTATCACATTGTGGGAATTAGTATCTTCGGCTAGTCGTGGGTGCCCTGATTGTGCCTCTGGCTACCTCTTCGGGAGTATATATAAATTTGTATCAAAATTCGTATCACCCACCAAACAAGTAAATCTCAATTTTCTTTATGAGAAATATACCTAATACAATGGTCATACATATGTCTTAGATTGAAAAAAATGTGCTTAGACTATGAAGTAAAATGAAAATCGTTAAACTGTTTACTGTTAAATAAAATAGTTTTACTAATTCTTTTCTGATTTGCAAATTTGACTTTGTAAAAAAAATATACTTTTTTATTGCAGAGGTCGTTGTTTTTGATGAAGCCGATAGGCTATTCGAACTTGGTTTTGGAGAGCAGTTAAGGGAAATACTAGCACGACTTCCATCCAATAGACAGACTCTTTTATTTTCGGCAACTCTACCAAAAATGCTAGTGGAATTTGCTCGTGCCGGTCTAAGTGACCCTGTTTTGATTCGTTTGGATGTTGATTGGAAATTACCTTCCACTTTGTGGCTGGGTTGGATATCAGTTAGAGCAGAACTGAAAACTGCAGCTTTGTTATTGTTACTGGATAAAGTTTTAACACCTACAACACCACAGGCAGTAGTTTTTGCAGCAACTAGACATCATGTTGAATATTTACATTTGGTAAGTATTAACAATTTTGTACATAAACTTTCTTCACTATTTCTTATTAGTCATGTTTATTATGTCGAACGCTAAGTTTTATTCCGTAAAATCGGAATCTATTTATGTGCCTTCTTTGATGTTTTGGAAAGCAAAAAAAAAAAAATTCAAAAAATTGTTACTGATATCTTGGTTCACCAAACGGTTTTGTTACTTTCTTTTGGTTACCACATTATTTTGATTACTCAAGAATACCGATCCTACTGGTTGTAGATCATTGAAATCGTTTTTGAGTTTTAAGTAATGTCAGTACTCTTGATTTTTTTGTATGCGTTTTACCTGTTATAACTAAAAATGTAAATAAAATTTGTTCAAGATATTGCAACAAGCTGGTATCTCATCAACTTACGCATACTCCGGCTTAGACCCGTCTGCTCGTAAAATTGCTCTTGGGAAGTTTACCAATAAAAAGGCATCGGTATTATTGGTTACGGATGTAGCAGCAAGAGGGTTAGACTTGCCATCTCTTGATACAGTAATCAACTACAATTTTCCAGCAAAACCCAAGTTGTTTGTACACAGAGTTGGTAAGTTTTTTTTTTTTATTTAATGTAACATTAATTTATTTAATAGGTAGGGTTGTCACATGCGAAGAACGTGACAATATATATTGTTACCCGAGTTCTTCCTTTATTCGTATTCTGGTCGCGGAGGTGGGTGGCTTGTCAAATTCTGTGTCATTTGGAGGATTATTTGCCACAACAGTTACACTAATTACGCGGAATTAGCAAAATAAAGTCTTATTTTAGTAGAGTTTCGCAGAGACTCACCTGGATTGATACCACCGCCTTACCTATTTCTGCCACGTCATGACGTGTTCCTGTTTGGAGGGTAAGGTATGCGGTAAACTTACTTTTGCTTGAGGCCTAACATCCCGGCCTCTGGTTGGCAACGCACCATTACCTCCTTTGGTGTCTCTAGGCGGCGGGAATTTCTTACCATTAGGAAGTCCGTCTGCTTGTTTGCCTTCCAATGTTATAAAATATCTTATCTTGATAGTTTGGAATTGTTGTTAGAAAATATGAAAAATTCTAAAAAGAAAGTTATTTTATGCGGAGATTGGAATATAGACCTTTTACAAGTTCCCAATACATACAAACATTTATTAGCTATCTTAAAAAATAATAATTTATATCATCACATTCTCAAACCGACTAGGAAACAATCATGTTTAGATGTAATTGTTAGTAATCTAGATAATGTTCAGTCTGATACTCATACTCTTGGTTTATCCGACCATGAAACTGCTCAAAGTATACAAGTAGATATTAAGTCAGTCTCAAATTATAAGTTTAAGCGCAACTTTTGGTTTGAGACAAAACGTCTTTTTAGCCAAGACAATATTAAAAAGTTTTATGAATGCCTGGCATCTTTGAGCTTTAGTGAGATTCTTAGCATTTAAAATTGTGAAGAAGTTTTTAATGAATTTCATGACATATTAATCTTATTTTTTGAATTATGTTTTCCAAAGATACAAATAAAAGTATCAAATAAGCCAATAAAAAATAAATGGCTATCAAAAGGTCTTTTAAAATGTTGTAAAGTAAAACGTCAGCTATATTCAAAGTATCGATATTCAAATTGTAACAAAATGGGAAATAAACATATTTATATACATTATAAAAAAAATCTATCTAAATGTATATTGGAATCTGAAAAACAAGCATCATTGAAATATATTGAAAAGTCATCCAATAAATGCAAAGCCTCATGGGATGTAATTAAAAGTGCATTTCAGAATAAAACATGTAAACAAGAAATTGAACAAATTAAAATTAATAATAAAATATTTACAGACACCTAATCAACTTGTGAACATTTTAATGAGTTTTTTATAAATCAGACCAAATGTAATATTACAGGTCAGCCCAGCTTTACGTGTGGTATTAATTCCCATGTACAATCCAATCACAATAGAACTATGTTTTTCACACCTGTAGATGAGTATGATGTAATGAAAGTCATACATTCTATGAAAAGCACAAAGGCTACTGCTATGATAATATTAGCACAGTAATATTAAAGAATATTGCAATTGTAATAGTAGCTAAACCCCTTTACTATATAATTAATTTATCATTTCTGGAAGGGAAATATCCTGAATGTTTAAAAAAATCAATTGTAAAGCCTTTATTTAAAAAAGAGGATACTTCTGACATGAATAGACCTATAAAAAATAACATTAGTTCCAGTTATTTCTAAGATATTTGAAAAAATAATGTATGAAAAGCTGTATAGCAACTTGCTTAATTTTAACATATTAAAAGAAAACAATATGGACTTAGGAAGGGTAGATCTACAATTGATGCATGTTTTGACCTGGTAAAAAAAGTAACATGTCTGAACAATAATAAACACTTTCTGTATTTTTAGATATGAGTAAAGCATTCGATTTTGTTTCACATAAAAATTAGAAAAATATGGCGCTAAAGGTAAATCATTAGATTGGTTAAGGAGCCATTTAGAAAACAGGAAACAGTGTGTTGAAGTACCAAAAATTTGTGGGAACCGTAGAAATGTCTATACTTCAGATTATCTTTTTAATAACTGCGGTGTACCACAAGGTAGTGTTCTAGGTCCATTACTTTTTTAATTTATATAAATGCCTGCTTAATAACATCTGCCTGATGTTATTAAGCATGATTCAATATTATTTGCTGATGATACTACACTTCTCATCAAATGCAAAAGTAAACTTGGCTTAAAAGAGGAAACATCTGAAACTTTATCCAAAGTCTCGAGATGGCTTGATGAAAATAATCTTAAAATAAACCTTTCTAAGACAAAATTAGTAAAGTTTTAAGCACATTATAGGGAAACTAAGAAATTAGATATTTTTCTAAATAATATTAATATTGAGAATGTAGATTCTACTAACTTTCTAAGAATCAAAATTGATAAATTTTGTAATTGGAAATATCATATTGATTCTCTTTGTAATAAACTTGATAGATTTGTGTATGTTTTGAGAAGAATAAGAGAAGTGGCAGGCTTAAACGCGTCTCTTTTGGCCTATCATGGATATGTTTCCTCAGTTCTACAATATGGCATCCCTATTTAGGGCAGTTCGGTGGATTTGATTAGAATCTTTAGAGTTAAAAAAAAGTGTATACGAGCCATATGCATTGCATTCTTGTAAACCACTTTTTAAATCTTTAAAAATTTTACCTTTATCTTGCTTATGTATTTTGGCTGTATGTGTATTCCTAAAAAACATCATCATTTGTTTAAAACAAATGATGATGTTTTTTAGGACTTTAGGACTTTAGGTTTTTAGGACTAACTTCTCACATTATAGAAATAGTGAGAAGTTGCATGTGCCTAGTCAAAAACTTAATATTTATAAAAATAATGTGTACTGTATGTCAATTCGTATATATAACAAAATTCCTGATAGTCTTAAATCACTGCCTTTAAAAAGGTTTCGAATGAAGCTATTTGACTTGTTGTTAGATAAAGCTTACTAGTGTTACTTAAAGTGTAAACTATTTTTTGCAGAAAAGTTTACAAGATAATTATTTTTCCTAAAACTAATTTTATAGCAAATCATATTATGTTCTTGGTTGCCGAGGAGTTTGTTTCGCCGTTTCTTCTCCTGACTGGCTAGGCTTGGAAACGGTGGTAGCTTATGATAGTTAGGGCTAAAAAACCTAATTATATTTTAAAATTTTGTACAAATATTTGATACATAATATGTTATAAATCTTAAATATGATTTTGTATAATTTTAAAAATATTTGCACCCCATAATGTGGTAGAATATCTTGGTATTAAAAAAAATCTTTTGTTACAGCATTTAACACACATTTTCGGCAAAAAAATAATTTCATTTTACAAATAATTAAACTAGTTATACATATAAATAATTGGCTTAAAAGTTAAAGTGTAATTAAATAATATTTTTTTATGAATATTAAAATATTTGTACACCAAAACATG
>NJDC01000693.1:49487-73191 GCA_002245475.1 Calephelis virginiensis | reverse complement strand
TAAATAGTGGCGTTCCACTTCGAGCCAACAATATTCGCACCTTGATCAAACAATTACAAAAAAAATGATCAGTAGGGTTACTCTCGACGCTCGATTCATGCATTATTGGAAATTGGAATCGAATATGTCATTTTAGGTACTCCTGAACACAATTCTGGCGAATTATTGACGTTAATAGTAAATAGTAAATTATTTTATCCTATTCGTTGAATTGATTTGTAACAAATTGTTAATAATCCCCTTATACTGTGTTCAAAAGTACCTAAAGTGACATATACGATTCCAATTTCCAATTCGCATGATATCGAGATTCAAGAGTAACCCTACTGATTACATTCAAACCACTTTCTTTACTTTTAAGTGAAGCACTTGAAAGAATTCTTATTAAACTAGACTGTGATTGATATTTTCAGTGGCAATGGTATACATTCTTATCTTGTCCAAATATTCTTTTTTGGGAACATTGTAATATTATTTTCTTATTTTAATATTGTTGGCCTTTGTAGTTTGTAGCTACACTGGCCGTTATTTAAAAAATATAGTAAGTTTAATAGCTTTTCAATTTTGAAATAGGGAACAGAAAAATTGATTCACGGAACAGTCTGTTTTTCACTTCCTTTCCTAACAGTCTGCTTCACATTATATTCTGCTACAGAGCCTGCTGTTCAAAATCCTAATTTGATAAGTCAACGGAACGTTCTACTATGACTGCTGCTTGCTGATTGGTGCCTGCTGCTCGGTGGCGGGAGGACCCTAGACCGGAGGTGGCTGCCCGCCGATGTACTGCTGCTTCTGGCTGCTAAGGGAAGGCGCCAAAGGGTCCCACTAGCCCAACCGCCGAAGACTACCTACAGCAGCAGTCCTTCGAGTACCGTCGACGAGCCTATAAGAAGACCGTATCCCACGCCCATCTATCTTCTTTAACGTTTATCCGACAAACACTCTTTTTTTTAATGCAAACTTTTTATAGACTTTATTTTATTAAAGTGTTTTTGTTTACATTTTTTATTTTTTTGATACCAAAAGAATTCCATTGCATTGACTGGTTTCTCTGTTTGTGTATTTTTCTGTTAACATAGTGGAGGATGGTAGCTAAGCCATCTCCTCTACGTTACAACATAAAATAAAATATCGACAAATATAATAGTACATCACTATAAAAATTGAACACTAAATATGGATTCTTCGCAAACATGAGAAATGTCATGACGTCACTTTAAATCGACGCCAAAATGAGCATAGACAAAAATGTCGTTATCTCTTTCGGCGTACATAATATCAACATTTGTTGAAAGAGACAAAGAAATGTTGTTAAGTTATATGTCGATTCCAACGGTAATTATACAACTAAATTTGCTACAGAACATTGTTGCACTTCTTTATGTATTCCTATTTCTATGAAAAAGCCCGACGGAAAAGGAGGAGTGTTAAAGTTTGATGTTTCTGTATGTCTTATGTTTGTGTGTGTGTGTGTGTGTGTGCGTGTGTGTATGTGCGTGATTGTGTGTGTGTCTGTGAGTCTGTCGTGGCATCATAATTTTTGAACGGATGGAACGATTTCGATTTTTTTTGTTCGAAAGCTGACTTAATCGAAATGGTTCTTAGCTGCATTTATAGGTTTTGTGATGAGTTCATTGAAAACTTTTAATTTTTGTTTATAGTTTATCGGCACTGGTCTGTCAAAATAATTTTATTCCATATTCATTGCTACGAATTGGTTTTCGTAGAGTACATTTGTCCAAAGTTACACGACTTGCTCTATACATATTCGGTATGTAGCTGTAGAAAGGCCGCTTTGATAAAATGGCGGATTAATTATTGCTGTAAAACCTAACGATATGACTTTTGAATAAAACGCTAAAAATATAATTGAAAATGGTCGTTATCACAGAATGGCGTACCTACTGCTTATCGATGTTTAACACAAATGGGGTCGTAAGACAAAAGTTCTACTTTTTCAGGAGTTCCATATTACGTGTTATGGCAAATAAGTATTTTATGGCAAAAGATAGCCAACAAGCACGCGGCTCCCCTGATAGTAAGAGAAAATCACAGCCTATAGACAACGTAGATGTTCTAGGAGCGCCGCTGTCCTGTGGCCGGTCGTTAAAAAAAAAGTATCTTCACGCCCATATCCCGAAGAGGTAGACAGAGGCACAACCAGGCACCCACGACTAGCCGAAGACACTAAGTTCCACAATGTGATTGGTGGCAAGCATATCGCCAACCGGGCACATATCCAATCCCGAACAACGTTTTTTTTTAGAAAATTAGAAAAACCCAAATTTTCTTTTTGTTGCCCGACCCGGGATTCGACCCCGGGACCTCAGGCAGTCAAGTCCAACAACTAAACCACTAGAACACAGAGCCGGCCGGTGGTTAGTGGTGCAAATCTACCGGCTAGAGTAGTTGTGGCTGCAGGATTAGATAAGGTGGTGCATTCTTACCCGGGCAAGTTGTAGCACAGTACTTTCCCACCAGTGGCCATGTTGGCAAAGACCCGTTTCGCCTTAGCTCGCTTCTTATGGACTGCCAGGCAGGACAGCATATAGTCTATTCTACACTGAGGACCCGGACGAAAACGGGTAAACAATATATTAATAAATAAATAAACAGTAAATAAATATCCCTGGCCAAGTTTCACGAATTGAATCTAACCCCAAAGTAAACATATTATATGCTTGTGTTATGGGTGTTAGTCAATGATACTAATACATTGAAATACTTGAATAGATACCAGAATAAATTTAATAAACAGCCAGACCCGAAAATGCAGACATCTAAATGTTCATCACACAAATGCCTGCCCTCGTCGGGAATCGAACAAGAGCCTCGCGGTTGGTCGGTGTAGTTAGGCGAGTACGCTAGCCACTCGACCAACGAGTCGGTCAATAATATTAACTGCATTAACCAGTATGGTCAATTTGTAAATTGACTTTAATCTTGCTTTATTTAGTAGATAGAATAACAACACTTGAATACGTTACGAAATGTCTACAATTACACGTCATTTTTACAATAATAAAATAATAGTAACTAATAAAACATAGCATTAAGAAAACTAAAATAATCACATTAAAAATTCGCACACGAATGTACGTTTGTTTTTATGTATTCTTTTATATAAAGTGAATAATAACTAGATGAAGGACCCTGTTGGAGCCGATCTCCATGGCAAGAGTTATTCAATGATAGGCTTAAACTAAAATAGACTTACCAGAGTTCCGATTCTTTCTCTCAGCGTAGTAGAAGCATTCATAAGAGGGAAGTAAGGTGGTAGGATCTTCGTGTTGGTCAGAGCTCCTTTGCAGAATAGACCATCTGCCTTTCTTGCCAGGCAGCTCGTAAAAGGCGAGCATAGGCTTATCATCACTAACACCGTGACATCTGACTAGGTGGTAGAGTTTCGCAGCGACTCTCCCGGATTGGTACCACCGCCTTACCTATTCCTGCCGCCATAACGTCATGACGAGTTCCGGTTCGGAGGGTAAGGTAGCCGGTAAACTTACTTTTGCTCGAGGCCTAACATACTGACCTCAGGTTGGCAACGCGCCATTGCCATCTTTGGTGTCTCTGGGCGGCGTTAATTTCTTACCATCAGGAAATCCGTCTGCTTGTTTGCCTTCCTATAACATAAAAAAACTGGTCCTCTTCTGCTGGTTATCTGCTCCAAAGGTATTGTTTGGTGATTCCTGAACCACACGCCCGATGTGTGATACACAAACACACACTGTTTTTTTCTCACTATCATCCAAATTACATTAAGGCCCAAAGCAAGCAATTTCACAAGCGGCGAACGTACGCCATTTCACATCATACCTTAAAACAGAGTAACAGACAATGACAGATTTATCACGAACGACGTTTGTCAGTTGGGGTTCAGCTTCCGCTAGTTCCAAGTGACAAATACTGAACAAACCCAAATCCTACCACTCTATGTAGATAAATGTCAATTCAGGGCCGTAATGAAACAAAAAATCAATTTTCTCAAAAACTGAGTTCCGACATTATACGTGGGAGGTGCCGATATTTTCGTGAAACTAATCCAGTATATGTAACAGATAAAGGAGCTTGACCAGTAGACTAACAATACAGCAAGAAAAAAAGCAAATGTAATAAATGCTTCTAAAACGTAAGTTAAAAAATATTTCATTTAGATAAACAAATTATATCATACCAGCTATCTGCCCGCGACTTTGTCAGTGTAGAATAGTTATGATTCACATACAAACTTTCATACCCTATTGTAGACTTTTGGGAGCAGCTATTTAGAAAAAATTACCATGTTTGAACTTGAAGTTATATAAAAATAACTAATTTTTATATAAAAAAGTAAGTAAGCATCTTCACACTCAAATCCCCGAGGGGGTAGGCAGAGGCACAGCCAGGGCACCCCCGATAGCCGTAGACTCACTCCCTCACCATAAGTCCCACAATGTGATAGGTGGTAACCCTATCGTCAACCGGGCACATATCCAATCCCGAGCAACATTTTTTTTATTATACAAATGGAAATACCACATTTTCTTTTTGTTGCCCGTCCCTCATAAATTCAAGTCTAACACTTGGACCGCTAGACCACAGAGGCTATATACGGAACAACATTTCGTCAAACTCGGTTTGGCGGTTTAGCTGTGAAAGAGCTACAGACAGGCAGATACACTTTCACTTTTATAATAATAAGTATGTATTGTATATAAATATTTGTCTCCACAGTAAAATTACCTTTATGTTACTCCGTATTGTCCTATTTCCTTTTTGTAGGATATTTCGTAGCCCAATCACACAGTTCACTTATTGGAAAGTGATTCTGAGTTCAAAGAGTACGCTGGAAGGAACCTAACAGTGGATATGCATTTTCAAAGGTTGCTTTGAAAACTTGTAAATCTCTGGACGTACGGAATTGGAAGCAAATTTCAATTTTTGCAAGTCGAGAAATGAAAGAAATAGCTAACCTTTTGACTGTAGTATGTAAATACCAATGATAAGTGAAATACGTATCAACCAAATACAAGCATTATTTACCAGTTTTCCTTGTATTACGATTTGGAATAAGGTAATGTAGTAGAACTCAAGGGTATTAACAATGTGTGCACTCGATTTTATCCATATTAATATTATAAATGCGAAAATCTGTTTGGTGCGCTTTCACGAGAAAACCGCTGAATCGATTTCAATGAAATTTGAAATACATAAAGCTAATTAAGATCCAATTTCAAAAAAATACATTTTTTAAAAAAATAATCCCTAAAGGACGGGGATGGGGGATAAAAGTTTGAATGGAAATGTATTAAAATATTAAACAACTTTAGAGTAAAGTAAGATTAAGTTTAATGAATAAACTGTCTTATAGATACAATAATACCAGGATGAATCTTAGATTATTTCAGTCTACGTTTATTACTTAGACTATAGAAGATACTACACAGATTAATGTAATCACTGAATTAAATTTATTTTAATGTATTTTATTTCTCTCTTTCTCTCTCTCTATCTTGCTTCTGTAGTCTCGGAGGTTTCAGGTTTCACAAACAACATTTTCCGAGATTGATTGGGTGTTAGATTGGTTATAGGTCGGCCATCTATCACGTCGTAGGGCTTAGTATCTTCAGCTACTCTGCCAACTTTCCAGAGCTTGAAGTGTCTCACTATGTGTCTACCTGTCTTAGGTGTCATATCTTTTGAACAGAACGGCCGATTGCGATACGGATTTTTACGATTGAAAACTGACTTGATAGAGATGTTTCTTGGCTACATTACATGTGTGTTATGCGATAGTTATTTATAATATATTTTTAAATATTATTCTTGTTTTTTTAATAAACCATGTTTTAAAATTGGATTTAACTTGGATTAATAAATTAGTAAGTATTATTTAATTAAATCACCAAATAACAAAACAATTCACCAAAGTACGAGTACCTAAGTTAACAATTTATGTTTTTTAATTTTTAATATTTACTACTGAGATTGTATTACATTACATCTATAATATATAAATATATAGGTAATTAATACGTGATGCCAAAACTTTGGACCCCTTTTTACGAAAACTACTACTATTAACTTAACGTCAATAATTCTCCAGAATTATGTTCAGGAGTACCTAAAATGACATATTCGATTCCAATTTCCAATAATGCATGAATCGAGCATCGAGAGTAACCCTACAGGCCTTCTTTGTCAATGTCTCACCTTATTATCGATCTAGAGATTTATTTATAACTAGCCGATCCGATGAACTTTGTTCACTTTTTTATGATATCGAAAGGCATACAATCAGGCCGATTTCCTGGTGGTAAGAAATTCATGCCGCCTAGGGACACCAACGGTGGTAATGGTGCGTTACCAATCTTAGGCCGGGATGTAAGGCTCGAGCAAAAAGTAAGTTTACCGGCTACCGTGCAATCCGAACCGGATCACGTCAACGGCAAGCACTGATGTTATGGCGGCGGGATTATGTTATATGGTACTCATCTTTGCGAATCGCTGTGAAACTATAACACCTAATAAGTAATAAGATTTCACGGTGTTAGTGATGGTAAGCCTATGATTGCCTTTTACGAAGCTGTCTGGCAGGAAGGCATTACACCATCATTAGACCACTATTGCAATGTATTCTGCCAAGGAGCCTGGATCAACACAGAGTAAATTAATTATACTCTATACTCTCTGGCTACCTTACAGGAAGACTTACCGAAAGATATGTATGATGAGTCGTACATTCAAAAGTTTCTTTACATTCATTTTTAGTTATTTGAATTTCAACTCATTGGGTCACTTTATACTGAGTGTTCTTATTCCGGCAGTTTTTAAACTACAAAACTTAACTTACAAAAAAAAATTGAACTATCTGTAAAGCGCATATTACTAAACAAAATAAATAAATGGGACTACGCAAAACCCACCTTCGTATATCACGTGCGAGTTTCAAGTATCATGCCCATCAGCTTGATGCGTGGCGATCTACATACATGATTATGACCTTGGAACCTTCAAGAAAAGAGCGTACTCATTCCTTAAAGGTCGGCAACGCATCTGTGATACTCTTGGTGTTGCGGATGTCCGTGGGCGGAAATGATCACTTTCCATCAGGTGACCCACTTGCTCGTTTACTTCCTCTTGTATAAAAAATACGAGCTTTTTAATACTAGTCCAATTTAATTTAACTAGTCCTCTCCACGTTAACCTCTTTAGTAAGCGGAATAAAAATTTTGTTCCGATTAGTTTAGTAGATTGGACGTGAATTGCGGTCGAAATGCGGACAGGCAGATAAAAATTGTGAAAATGTGTTTTGCTACCCCCTTTTAGTCGTTGATGGGTGTGTAATTTTTTTAAATATTATCAGTATGCAGAATTCACCTTACTGCCGTTTTAATATATAAGCACAGATACTAGTTGACCTAGCAAACGTTGTTCTGTCATACAGGTATGTCATACATTGCTATAAAGTATATTTTTTGTAGAAATCATAAAATTTAATAAGGCAGTTTCGGAGGAATGTGAACCTTAACACTAGTTATTTTTATTTTTTTATAAAAAATAGATTTTGAAATTATGTGAATTATTACCAATTTAAAATATAAAATTCCAACAAAAACGGCGCCCAACTTCTCTTGATCCCGCCAAAACTAATATTTTTAAAAGACAAGGTTAAGATCACAACGTCAAAAATGCAACACTCCAATTAAAAGTGACACGTTATTCTCTTCGCAAACTTCCAAGACGTAGAAATAAAAACTTACTACATTATGGTTTTTATGCGTTTTCTCTATTCTCATTTCTCGCTTATTATTGAGGTCAAGCTTTTTTATCTGTTGCAAGCGGTTGGCGAGATTATGTATGAAGTTGATGCTAAAGATAATTTTGCTTTAAAAAAGCTCAGTAAAGGTGTTAGTTTAGTTGTTTTTCTAACTTCCATTTTTAATTATTAATTCTTTTACCAGATAATCAACAAGTCGAGAAGCTGAAGCAATTTCAAAGGAACATGCACCTTTAATTATTTGTGCAAAATTATATTGTTATTCTTTTGTATTCAAACTTTGAACTTTCGCCTCTGTGGTCTAGCGGTTCAGTTGTTGGACTTGACTGCATGAGGTCCCGGGTTCGAATCCCGGATCGGGCAACAAAAAGAAAATTGGATTTTTCCAATTTTCTAATAAAAAAAATGTTGCTCGGGATAGGATATGTGCCCGGTTGGCGATAGGCTTGCCACCTATCACATTATGGGATTTAGTATCTTCGGCTAGTCGTGGGTACTCTGGTTGTGCCTCTGCCTACCTCTTCGGGGATGTGGGCGTGAAGATACTATCTTTTTTTCAAACTTTTTTTATGTTCCGTAGTAGTCCGGATCCCCGGTTAGAATAGATCAATCTACATATCTATCTGACAGCTTGCTGGATGCGAGCATATATTTGATAGGACGTTACCAGCAAGACTGCTGACCCTATTTATACCGACGTATTTTTGCCCTTAAAAAGACAGTGCTATATAACAGTTTTGTCTGGACAACTGGTAAACTTAGCGGTAGATCTAAGGCTTAGGAATCAAGTCACATGTAACCCACCTATAACATCTATGGAGTTTAGCTAAGTTGACTAGAATATATTTAAAAATATTTATTTGGTACACTGTCTACCCATTACGTTTTACTTGTATTTTTCTTAGGCTGGATGTAAGATATTTTTTAACAGAAATAATATACAATTTTTATAAATATAAAAAGCAAAATTATTGACTGTATACTATATAATTACTGTATACTATACTGTAAAATAATTAACTGTGTAAAGTTAGGCAAGTTTGGTGTCTGCAAGGACACTTGGTATACGATACTCGCTGTCTCCAGACTAACGGACTTAGCGTGAATATATGTATATTTTAAAAAGTTTTATTAACTCTTTACACAACAAAAATTACAGAAAAACTTGAGACCAAGAAAACGTACAAATGGCGAGCGTACCTTTAAAGAAAATAAATTTTAGCCAACCTGTTAAATTAATAAGAAGACTAGGTATTCTTTAAAATATACATTACCTCTGAATCCAAATGTATCTTGTTTCATTTTGTCTAAACTATTGCACTTCTTGTAAATTGAAGTTACGTTTGAAACATAATGAACATGTTGTGCGACGATTCTGTGAAAGGTAGTGCAAAACATGAATTTTATTTTCCGAGGTGAATATCCAAAAACAACTTTGCCATTTTATAGCCGCATCCAAGTTGGAAATTTTATCCGTGATATTTTATTCAACAAAACAGCAATATGTAAAGACCCTAAAAATAAACTGTCGTTTCTACGATAACAGGAACGTTTTAAAAAAGGTTTTAAAAGTTTTATTGTTGAAATAGTCAATTTTAAACCTGGTGCTTCGCTTCTGTAACGAATTGGTTATGTTAACTGCTTTTTCCTTAAAACTGCAACGATTAGTAAACATTCACGGCTAAATTGTGTACGAACGAAAATATTTTTTTGTGCGAATTTGATTTTTTTAGTTAGTTAACATAATAGTATAAAAATATCAACTTTTATGTTTTTAAAATTGTAAGACCCAAGTATTTTCGGCTAATCTTGGGTACGCTTTGTGTACTTATTACTACATCTTCAGGGATATGGGTGTGATTTGGAGGAGATTAACTGATGAGATGCATCTTTTACCATATTAATTTATATGTTTGCATATATGTATATACTCGAATGTATATGTCTTCGCGTCTATATCCCCGGAAAGGTAGGCAAAGACACAAACTGGGGCACCCACGATTAGCCGAAGACACTAAGTCCCATAATGTGATAGACGGCAAGCCTATCGCCAACTGGGCACAATCACGAGCAACACTTTTTATTAGGAAATTGGAGAAACAAACTTTTCTCTTTGTTGCCCGACCCGGGAATCGAACCCGGGACCTTATGCAGTCAAGTCCAACACCGGGACCGCTGACAACAGAGGCGATCAATTAATGTAAATGATAGGTAAACTCTAGTAACTCTAAAACTCGAATAAAACAATCCGAAGTTTGTTCCTACTTCTAGCTACGTATACTTTATTTTTAAATGGCTTAATACCAAGTTTGTATAAAACATGACTTCACTTTTGCATTATACATCTGCATAGTGCAAACCTTGGTCTTTTTTTTAAAAAAAAAAACATACACTTAAACTGACTGAAGTTAAGCAGACAAATTTTCAAAATATAAGTATGCACATAACTTCTACAAAATCTTTTAATTTTTTTTGGGTATAAATTGCTATTTCATAGCACTGTTGCACTTCAGTTCCTTGCAACTTAAAATAAGGACAAGCACGTAAAAAAACAAATATACTTTTACACTTATAATGTTAGTATGCAAGTAAATATAATATCCGTATAATGACAAATGATACGAAACGTCGGATGTGTGCTCCATGCATGAAGGTATAACCTGCCACGGATATCACGTACACCTTACCCTGACGTCATATCCATCGGATGTGGAAACGTCAGATGAAATATCTGTCTTTCATTTTGTGAAAAGAACCTTGATGACTTTATTAGAACCTTAGTGACTTTATAAAAAGCGATTTTACAGACAATGACGTGATAATAATAAATAAATAACCTTAGGAGAATCGTAATCTCAAGTCTAGACTCTCGCACGTGTTTTGCCTTAGCATAAAAAGAATAAATATTAGAGCATGTAGGTATACTTTGTGCCTGTTTTTTTGTAGTTAAAGTCACCACGTGTGAATGGTGATTTCTTGAAATTGATATGGTCATAATGCCAGAGCTTATAACCTATATTTTGTATGATTACATCACACATAATATTACTCAGTAAAAAAAAAATGTGAAAATCAATTCGTTGGCAGAAGGCACTTTAAATTTTCTTTAGTCTTCAGAAAGTGAACAAGCAGATTGCTGTCCTGATGGTATGACACAACCATCGCTTTTATGTCTTCCCAGCTACTCTCACGTAAGAGGAACATGACAATGGAGAGCACTGACGGCATGGCCACAGTAATAGGGACGAGACGGCGACACCAATGCGGGCGAGCTGTTGAACAGTATCCTACCAGGTTATGAGTATGACTGACTATTGAAATAACCCAATAGCTATTACTTGGCAATAGGGTTGTCAGATCCCAAGGAAACATAGCTTAGCTAGTGTTAATTTTGCGAAATAACTTTATCGTATCCATTATAAGGGGTTTTAGTGGTGTACGGTGTAATATGATAACTTATTTTATGAGGGTTTTAAGTTTAATGTTTAATGTAAAGCCGTGTCTATTGACATGTTTTGTGGTACATATTACAGAAATTAGCTTGAATTTAGCTAAATATACTTTTGATTAGCTGTACCAGCGAACTTCGTTTCTTCCTTTCAGTTTGAATTATGTTTTTCATAGTTTTCTCACAATTGAACGAGATAAAAAGTATCATATTTCTGTCTCCTGGTGATAAACCTCTCCGTCAATTTTCAGCCAAATCGGTTAAGCCGTCCTTGAGTTATAAATAACTAGCGCGACGTTTTCTATATAAAGCTGTTCCGGTGAACTTCGTTCCACTGTTTCATTTTGTATGGGAGAAATTGTGTTTTGCCTACATAAAACATTTTGTTGTTTTGCCTAGTTTTCTCGCAAAAGAAGAACAATAAGTATTCTCTATTCTACCTTTGCGATGTGAAATAAGAGAAACCTGTTAACACACTTTCATATTTAGATATAACATGAGTTTGGATGAAAGTTGTATAAGATGTTTAATGTATACATAAGGTAGAAAACGTACACATATTTTTATGTATTTTTCACTGAATGATTATGCGAACTCCGTCATACTCATTCATCTAACTTCAAGAAGCTATCTAAGTGCATAAAAAATCTGTATTTTTCTGTTTATCTAGGATCCCATGGAAGTTATCGGTGCCTATGACCTGACGTAGTCGCTAAGTTCGACACCAACACGTGCTGACTCTGGAGTTGAACTCCAGTGGTTGCGTATTCTTTATAAACGGGTAGCTAAAGCGTTGGACGTTAGTAATAAAATGCTTCCTGACAATTTAACTTTCTATACTTTGATGGGCTTGGAGCTTTTACAAATTACTGAAACATGCGGTCGCGAGCAAACATATATAACTATACGAATACGTGATGTGCTGCGAGAGGCCGGCACATCATCATCAAATCCAGACTTCGTGGTAGTGGGACCACCTCGGAAGTATACCATTTCAAATAAAAAAAATATTTAGAAGCGGTCCTGAAATAATGGAGACATAAAAAAATTAAAGAGTCGAATTTACAACTTCCTTCTTTTTCGGTGTAGTCTTAATCTTAAAAAATCTTAAATCATACGAATCATTTACAAATTTGTATTATAATTAATGTTAACAATACAAAAGCAGAAGTTGTTTAGTTAATCATGTTAAAACTTTTCCCAGGAAAGTTAACGCTTTGTTTTACTTTTAACTTTTGAATTATTATCCCATTATTTACGGTTATGATAACAATTACTTAACTTTTATAAATGCATGTATTTTATTTCTTTTTTCTTTGGGTCTCCAAAAATATTTATATAATTAATTATAAAAAATCATTCTCGACAAAAATTAAAACCACAATTTTGTCTTTTAGCGACTTATTTAGTTCAATATTTTTCTTTTGTTCTTCTTTCTTTGCCCTTTAACTAATAATTAAATGTTTTTTCGAATAGCAATTTAGGAATGATTTTAAAACAGAGGGATAAAAAAGTGGAAAATTAAGAGTAAGAAAGCTATTATGCTCTTAAACATGACCCGAAACAAATGCTGAGATAAAGATATTCACAAGAACGTACCATTGAATTCCATTGAATTAACATCAAGCATAGATATTTTTTTTAAGTTTATTTGCCCCTTTCTGGGGCCGGTTAATACCCTTAGGCCAGGCTGCCACGTCTTCCGTATTAATAAATTCTTTGTATCAGTCATAAGTCATTATACAGAAAGTCAAGTCAGGGTCTTGAGTAAAGCGGCTATCTTGTTACTCAAGTTCATTTAGTGAGATTTGGCGGCAACGAGGAAATACATGATACACTCATTCCTTTATAACTATTTCACTTGTACACTTTAACTGAATAAAATGAAACTAACTGCCACCAAAATTAACTAATTTTACTCATAGTATATACAATAACTAAGAAAAAACTATGACCATATTCTTTCACGATGGTGCCAAACACCCTCAACCATACATATTTGAAGGTAATCTATTACATCAATATTTGTACTTTGCATTTCTACTGGTTAAATTAATAATTCCAGTTTTGCACTGGAATGTTGTCATTTCAAATTGGCCACGCTGAAAATTTCAGACACTTGTGTCATGTCCGCCAATCAGCACCGACATAATTGCCGTTCATAATCTGAATTAACCAACCATAATATTTGAGGACATAGTCGTACGCAAAGCGTAGCGAGTCCATCAGAAATAATCGGAAAGTAATTGGCATGATTAATAGGCATCTTATCTCCTTTGACCACTTTCATTTTATGAGTTAGTATATCGTATTTATTTTAATCACAGTAATATCACATAAATTAATATATTATTGAGTAATTATTTTAATCCCCTCTGTGGTCTAGCGGTTAAGTTGTTGAACTTGACTGCATGAGGTCCCGGGTTCGAATCCCGGGTCGGGCAACAAAAAGAAAATTGGGTTTTTCTATTTTTTTCTAATAAAAAAAACGTTGCTCGGAATTGGATATGTGCCCGGTTGGCGATAGGCTTGCCACCTATCACATTGTGGGACTTAGTGTCTTCGGCTAGTCGTGGGTTGTGATTGTGCCTCTGCCTACCTCTTCGGGGATATGGGCGTGAAGATAATAACTAATTATTTTAATGCCTTATCTCTGAAGTGGTAGGCAGAGGTACAACCTGAACACCCACAATTAGCATTAGGAAGTTCCATAATGTGAAAGGTGAAAAATCTATCGCCAACGTTGATTAGAAATTTAGTTGCTGTGACTTCGTCAAAACAAGTAACTTATTATTACGTCAGCTATCTAACAGTGAAAGTCCCGTCAACATCGCTTCAGCCGTTTCGGAGATTAGCCGGATTAATGAGACATACAAGTAAAAATAGTAATATATGTTATTGTGGTATATGTACCGTATGTACATTCTCATAAATAGAATAAAAGGCGGTTATTATAGTATTATAAACTGACTTGTTCATTTGTATAGATTAAAAATACATATGTATTATGTTCAAATTTTCTCTCTAGGGTTAGCTTTAAGAAATCTCTTAACGAGATAAGCTCGCCTATTGTAATTTTTTTCCTTAAAATTGCTCTTTTTTTGTTATTTCACTTGTGTACCATAAAAAATAATAACATTAATAATAATGTTTAGTTGTCTGACCCGAGACCTGAAATGTGAGACCAACCCGTCTTATTTGTTTGATTCTCTTTATTTGCTTTTGTGTTGCGTAAGGTTTTCCAAATTTGATATTTACCAGATAAATTTGGCCACGTGCCAGAAACAAGAAGTAAGAACAACCAAGTTTTCTCGTTATACAACAAAGGTTCGACGAAATCTTATTTTAGTCGAAAATTACGTTTTATGAAAACGTTTGAGATGGGCCGCGGTAGCTTAATTTTTAGAAGTTTCTTAAATGGTTTTTTGCCTTTCAAATCAAGGTTAAGTTTTGAAAGAAAAGAAAGTTATCTTGTTCGTATATAAGAAAAAAATGCATGCTTAATATTCTAGTGTAAACTCTGCCTGCACCTTCGTCATTTTTGTAGACAAACATTTTTAGTACTACAAGCAACTGTTATGAAATTTCAGAGCATAGACTTTTTTTTTTGTACAAAATGTTTAATATGCAAAGCAGATATCTGACATATTGGCTACAAATATCTGCATTGCCTACTGTACATAATTAAACAGTTTTTCCATTCTAGTCTAGCGGTCCAGGTGTTGGATTTGATTTCATGAGGTTCCGGGTTCGATTCCCGGGTCAAAAAGGGAAATGCTGTATTTCCAATTCTGTAAAAAAAATGTTGTTCGGGATTGGATATGTGCCCTGTTGGCGATAGGCTTGCCACCTATCACACTGTGGGACTTAGTGTCTTTGGCTAGTCGTGGGTGCCCTGGTTGTGTCTCTGCCTACTTCTTCGGATATGGGCGTGAAGATACTTATTAATATTTTTTGTCGCTTATATAGGTAAGACGTATTATATTTATATGACGTATAGACGTACAGTAGTACTATTTACCTCAAATAGCTTTCAAATGACGTGATTTATATTTGCTATCTCCATTGACCAACAAAAATACAATAGAGATAGCAAACACAAATGACGTCATTTGATGTACACTTTTCCATTTTGACTTGGCATCTGAGTTACATAATCAGTATCCTGGGGGATATAACTAAAAATGCGTTTTTTTTTTAGTTTTTCGTCAAATACAAAAAAGTACGTACTAGTTCAAAATTGGTGACTTTTATTTTTAAGTTCAGTAATGATATATCTACCATAGGGTAAGTTTTCACCCAAAGTGAAATTTATGCAACCTACTCCATACAAGTGAATTTATTTTGACTAGACTATGAATTCTTTGTAATAAAATGAAAAGACTGGAAACTCGCAAAGTTATATAACATTGCTTTGTATGGAGTTATGTCAGAGCTTTGTTTACAAAGCTTATACAACAGACAGGTCTACGTCAACCAATTTTAATTGCTTTTTCTTTTGAAGGTTCCCGCATTAGGTCAATGCTGTATTATCTGCCAGATGCCATTTAAATGTAAATTTGTCGATGTCGGGATGTAAAGACGCCATCGCATGTGGAAATCTAGTAAATGGAGATCCTGATTTATTCTACTAATGTAGTCAGACGTAACCAGGTTGTGGTGATTGGTATTGCGCACATTTTTGTGTTTCAAACTTAACACATACTTACACAGATATCTGACCGAAATTCCTGGCCATAAGATAGCGACACATCACTAACATCTACGGTGTCTAGAGAGGAAGATTTTCCTTAACCACTAGGCGAACTGCCAGTTTGTTCGCTATCCAAAATAGTTTATTAGCCTCTAATATTCCTACATGTTAGTCCCTTTTCTTTAACTTACTTTTCCAACCAGGACCAACAGCTTCTATCGCCTATGTGAATTAACGGTCCGACGTTTGACCTGACATCTTGAGGTCCCGGGTTGGATTCCCGGATCGGACATCATAAAAATAAAAAATTGTGTATTTTTAATTTTCTAATAAAGATAACGTTGCCCTTTTTGTTCCGGTTGGCGATAAGCTTGCCACCTATCATATTGTGGGACTTAGTGTCTTCGACTAGTCGTATGTGTCCTACTTCTTCGGGGATATGGGCGTAAAGATACCCAAGTATCAACATACCAATAAACCTTGTAAGATGCGAGTGTGGTTTAATAATTACTAGCACCGTTTCCAATGGAAATGGGGATTGATTATTAAAATTAACTAGCTGCTCCGACGAACATTCAACCCGTAGTTTTTCCTAGTTTTCCCAAAGTCCAACGAGATGAAAAGTATTATATTACCATTTCCTGGTTCCAAATCTCCCTATCAATTTACTGCTAAATCGGTTCAGCCGTTCTTGAGTTATATGTATAACTGACACTATATGTGTAACTAACACGACGTTTTTTAATATACATAGATATATTTTGTTGGTATTGATGTAGGTAATTGGTCCTATCAAGTGTAGACATTCCCACATTTCTCCCAATTTGACGAAGGCATCAATAATTGGAAAAACGTTACCCTTACAAGACGTTTGATGGATGATATTGATTGATGAAATATGTGGGAAAGAAGTATTTGTCCGTTCATTCCGGACCCGTCTATCAACTGCCTGTACTGTCACTGGATACAAAGTATTTCTTATTCTTATATAGGAGGTAATTACTTACTAAATTAATGAGGTTTCCTTTATATGAAAATCTATAAAAAACTAGCCGACCCGGCGAACTTCGAACCCCCGTGTTGGTCCGGGCTCCTTTGTAGAATAGACCATCTGCCTTTCTTGCCAGGTAGGAATAGGTAGAGCGGTTGATCCCTAACGAGTTGCAGCATAGCATTCTGTCACTAGTGGTTTTGTTGGTGTTGACTTATTTAGCCTTTTTTTCTCCTTACAAGACGCCTGGCAGGAAAGCTCCTTTGCAGAATAGACCATCTGCCTTCTTAGTTCTTGCCAGGCAGCTCGTAAAAGGCGAGCATAGGCTCACCGTCACTAACATCGTGACATCTGACTAGGTGGTAGAGTTTAGCAGCGACTCGCCCGGATTGGTATCACCGCCTTACCTATTCCTGCCGCCATAACGTCATGACGTGTTCCGGTTTGGAGGGTAAGGTAGCCGGTAAACTTACTTTTGCTCGGACCTAACATCCCGGCCTCAGGTTGGCAACGCACCATTACCACCTTGGTGTATCTAGGCGGTGTAAATTTCTTAACATCAGGAAATCCGTCTGTTTGTTTGCCTTCCAATGACATAAAAAAAATTACCTACAGTTTGTATGGGAAATCAAACTATAGATTTGTATGTTTTCCTTATAGTTTTTTGTATATAAAGTTTTCATTGGGCTTTATAGCAAATATTGATCAAAAATAGCCAATTCAGTTTAGCTATTCCCTAGTTTTGCGCTAGCAACACCTTTGGCAGTTCAGTTTTTATTCGTATATATAGTAATTAATGTGCTATGTTCCCTGTGTTATTTAGACGAAATACAGCACCATCATTCGATTCGGAGTACATACATTAATATGTTTACGCCAAATCCCTTACGCCGTAGGTAGAGAGTATCAAAAGGATTTGGCTAGACAAAGATTAAGTTGAGCTAAATCAAAAAAAGATAGACTGTACAATACAAAATCTTTGTGTCTGTATGTAGCAGACTGTATATAGAGGATGTAGTAGACAACACGCTTTGTTGTGACGCGTAAAGATATTGCAAAAGAGGAATCTCTGTGTGTATATAATATTGCATAGTGATTGAATCTACCCGTGTTGGTCCAGGTCCACTGAGTAGAATAGACCATTTGCCTATCTGCAAAGCAGCTGGTAAGAGGCGGGTACTAGTTAAAATAAAGGTCAGTACCAGCAAGACCACTGATAAAGTGCTGTGCACCAACTTTCCCAGGTAGGGACTAACCGTCTTAACTATTCGTGCCGCTATAATGACTCTGTCATGTTCCGGTCCGAGGATAGCCGGTATACTTGCACAATAGGCCTAAACTCCCGGCAGCTGGACAGCGACCTACCTATACAATCTGCAACACAATACAATAACTCTATATTGCGCACTAAATACAGAGGAATAATATAATATACAGAGGAATAAGAGGAACAATATGCATCAAACACTAGACGAAATACATACATAGTACATACATACTTATCTTCACGCCAAGTGCCTTACGGAGTAGGCAGAGAATATAGCCACGAAATAAATCATCCTAAAAACAGAAGCTTGTTTTAATTACAGGTATTTGTATTTAAAACAAACAAGAAAAGTTAAATGCAACCTAAACTACAGTGAACACAGAAAGTGATCTATTGTATTTATTGTATTGTATTGTATTGTACAATCTGGAGACCCTAGTGTTTTCTCGCTGACCTATAAGGAAAAAAAAAAACATTACTAATGAAGGTATAACAGGAAGTGTTAGCAATACGTTAAATAAAATGTAAACGCTGATATCTTATAAACCAAACAATTACTATACGAATGGGATAAACCCGCAGGCATAGATCATATTGTTTTATAAATACAACGAACTCTCTAAAGATATTTGTACGTGGAAAATTGTTTTATTATTTCAGTACTTGTTATTATAATCCAAAGAAAAACAAAGCTCTAGCCTGAGGGAAAATATATAAAAATGTGCTCGAAAAAATTGAAATAATGTTTTTTTAGGACATAATAATTTATTTCACAGTATTCGTCAACATATTTTTGTATGCGATTCATTCTTTGAAAGTACTTTTACCCTCCAGGGCTCAGAAACTGCAGGTTTTCGGTCTCTTAACGTTGGTATAGTTTTTTTAATAAAAAAAGCACCTTCATGCCCATATTCCCGAAGAGGTAGGCATAGGCACAACCAGGGCACCCACGACTAGCCGGAGACACTAAGTCCCACAATGAGATAAGTGGCAAGTCTATCGCCAACCGGGCACATATCCAATCCCAGTTAACTTTTTTTTATTAGACGATTGGAAAAACAAAATTTTCTTCATGTTCAACTATCCGGAAATCAAACCTAGGACTACATGCAGTCAAGTCCAACACCTGGACCGCTAGACCACAGATGCAATATTATTTTACACAGAAGCAGGTGGTTTTCCTGCTAGCAGGTGAACTAAACTAAACTGACGTGTTTTTGGAGAGTGTGTCGTCTGCACCTATTCTGTAGTTTAAGTAAATTTTGTATGAAATACTTTACTTCATATAATATCTTAAATAAGATCTTGAATAAATTATTGTATTTTTATCATACTAATATTACAAATGCTAAAGTTTGTACGTTTGTTTGTTACTCATTCACGCAAAAACTGCTGAACCGATTTTCATGAAATTTGAACCTACGTATAGGGTAACTTGGATTAACACATAGGATAGTTTTTATTGAAGCTTTTTTACTTGTGAGACCATTAATCACAATGGTGACGCCGCGGGCAGCAGCTAGTGTTCCATCTCGATTTGCTCAATTTCAATGACCCGCGCGCAATGTATGGATATCAGCTGTGAGCATGTTTCTATTGCACTGACTAATGAAATTTTAAGTTATCGCTATCTTTTTTCAACCAAAGTAATTAAAAGATACCAACACTTTTATAGCTGTCAGATTAGTCATTTCTACAGACGTTTATTGTACCTATTCTTCGGAAAACGTTTTAATATAAAAAAATAAAATTAAAAAGTCACAGCAAGTCCCGACTAATTTGTTTTGTCTAAAATTTTCGATCTTTTTTTTTGTTTCGTTTGAAAAGTATACTATGCGTCTAAAATAGGTGTGGTTTGTGCACAGCAGAATCATTGTTTTTATATTTTATTTATTTTTTATGTTTTTCATTATTTTTACATGTCTCCAGTTGAAATTTTGCCGTGGTCATCGCATTACTAAGTTTCGACCAAGTTTGCAAACTTTTTTTATTGTCGAGTTGGTTTTTGCCAAAAAGTTCTTGTAAACAAAAAAAAAACAGAAAAAATGGGAAAATCACCATTTTTTGGACAAACTGTTAGTAGCTGCAGTAGCTTAATGTCAAGCGAACAGCTAATGGACCAAGTTTGCTAATTCTTTTTTTTTTGTTGTGTTGGTTATTGCCAGCAGAAAATTCTTGTAAAGAGAAAAACCAGAAAAAATGGGAAAACCAATATTTTTTTACACAAATTGTTAGTAGTTTTCCGGGTCGGCTAGATATATATGAAAATCAATCACTATTTCCCTTGGTCACAGCATTACGCGTGAACGTTCCTCCGTTCACACACTCAGTTCAGAAAAGGTGCGCTTAGCTTGGCTCGCCTTGGCTAGGGTAAAATGGCAATGTACCAATGAAATGGTAAGACACGAACTTTACAGTTTCACTGCACTACTATAACAATAGCTTTTTATAAACGTTTACAGTAATTCTTATAAAATTCCTATTGTTACTTAAAGGTATAGAATAAATATAGTTATTTTGTTAAAGGTAACAATAACCTTTTTGCTTTAAAACCCAATCTTTGCATTGGCTTACTTACCTATTGTATTTCCATAAAATGTTCCTTTCATCGCAAATTAAGGGTTTCCTCAGCAATAAAGGTTCAAACAGCGGAATGAATAGCTAAGATATTTTCTTAGGCTAACGTAAAATCTGTTTTCGAAGTATAATGTTTTGTTTATTCACTTTCAGTACCCGTAGCTTACTTACTACGTAAGAAAATATTATGTTTTCGAATTGTTTTTATGTGATTAAACAGTGAGCAAGCAGATGACTCTCCTTGTAAGTGACAATCATGGTCTTTAGACACCATAAATGTGATAGGTGTGCTGCTCTCTTTTGGCCGAGGAATTGGACCTAATGTGCAAATTCACCAGCTACATTTGGACCAGAATACTTCAGCAATAAAGGTTCAAATAGCGAAATGAATAGCTAAGATATTTTCTTAGGCTAACGCAAAAACTGTATTCGAAGTACAACGTTTTGTTTATTTACTTATACTTGTTTTTATGAGATAAGACAGTGAACAAGCAGATGACTCGCCTAATAAGTGACAACCGAACACATGAAACTAAGAACTCATGGAGCGTTTTTATTTTAAAACTCATGAGACCGCTAATTTGTGCGTTCACACTGCCGTCGCGGTTTAAATCGCTCACAAACATGTACAATTCTACAGGCGGGCGACCGCTGCCGCGGGAACCGCAAACAACTGCAGGCGCAGCGGGTGTAAAACGCGTCTTGAAATATGCTCTTACTTTTTGCATATAAATCTACACCTACAAAAACTGCGGGCCGCCGCCGCAGTTGCGGGCAGAAACCGCTCCGTGAGTTCTTAGGCTAAGTGTAAAGTGTAGCGGAGAGTAGATGTGCCTCTCTCCTTGGCCGAGGTATTGGACTTAATGTGCAAGTTTACCAGCTATAATTAAGACGAGAGAAGAAGAGAGATAAGACGCACCAAATAGTGTCATTATATTTTACATATTCCTACCGCAATAAGAAATGTAAAATCAATTTTAAATGTTAGTCTAAAAACTAGTAATGCCACTGAATCGAATTCGGAAACATAATACGAAAACGAAAGATGTTCGTGATAGTGTTAAAGCTTTATGATTCTCAAGTATATAATATTTAATGTAAGGAATACATTCTCGGCAAACTTATTTCGGTACAAGTAATAGCCCGAAACAAGAACATTTCCTTCAATGGCCTCATGTTACAATGTTGTAAGTTTTCTTAAGGGAAACATATTTTTACTTGCCCACTTCTTTGTTCCATTGTACAACACTTGAACGTATAATCGTTATTCTTTTTACGATTGTTGAAACAATAATCCGAATTTTGGGAAAATCGTTAGAAATGTAAAAAGAAATATTTTTGCGATATTTTAAAGAAATGTATAGAAAGAATTGGTACACGTACCCGTTACTCGAAAGTGTCAGGATATGAACTAATTTTAAAGTTTTTTTATTGTATTCGTGGTAACTTTCGGCATTTTATAAACATACATACATACTTTTGAATTAAAAATAATCTGACTTGCCCGGATAAAATTCGGGCCATATAGTATTGGCATATGACCTACGTTTGTTAAAATAAGGAGAGCTGCGTGATTTCTCTCCTGTTTTTTCAACTGCCTTATACATTTAAATTGTTTTATCTTTATACTATATACATTGGTACTGTAACGAACCTTAGTCTAAATACTTGGACGTTCGTTGCTTTGGTGTATTGTTGTTAAAAATATTTACAGGCGCTAACAATTTAAACAGGAAATAAGTGTTTAGGCTATAATTTGGAGTTTCTCAATGAGGCTTTAAGATAATTTCACAAATAATTATATAATGATAAACACATAGTATAAGGTCTACTCCTGGTGTTGCGGATGTCCGTGGGTGGAGGTGATCACTTTCCATCAGGTGACCCACTTGCTCGTTTGCCTCCTCTTCTATAAAAAAAAATCTTATCTTACTTTGATGAGTGGAACCTCCGCACATAACATAATATTTTTTCTACGAGATTAAAATTACATGCAAGTAGCATTATATAAAAATACTAGCCGACTCGGCGAACTTCATCCACTTGGCACGCAATAATCTGTGCCTATTGTGTAGGGAAATTGACGTGAAGATATGTATCTAACCCCGAAGTAAGCAAATTAAAGGGTGTTAGTCAACGATACTAATACATAAATAGATACCAGTATAAACCAGTATAAGATAAACACCCAGACCCGGAAAGTAATAAAGTATCGGTGAAGTAAATTCGGCATGAACGCTGTCATGACACATACTGACATACAGAAAAACTTTTTAGAAATGTACAAAATGTTTTTTTTAATATATTTACTGTAAAAAATAACTCTTCCAAATTTTTATTATTACCAAATATATGACTAAACCGTATATACTTAATAATATTTATAGAAATCTTAAAATATCTGCAGAGGTTGCTATGATTTAAGATTATTAACTCATAACTTATAAAATACTCAAACAGTTATAAAAAATACAATCTCAATCATAAAAAAGGTCAAATGAAATTTTGGAAAAAAAGTATTTTTACGCCCATATTCCCGAAGTAGTAGACAGAGACACTACCAGGGCATCCAGGCTAGGCGAAGACACTAAGTCCTACAATATGATAGGTGGCAAGCCTATCGCCAACCAAGCACATACCTAATCCCAGGCAACGTTGACAATACGCACATGTTCTAGTTTTTTAGTTGCCCGACCTGGGGGTCGAACCAGGGACTTTAACAAGTCGTTGATGCTGGACCGCTAGACAAGTGACACATACACGCTATTGAAATTTTGGAATAGGTTCGATATTGAACCAAATTACAGACGACGGAAAAACGAAGTATTAATAATGCCTCATGCAATTATTGGACGAATCTTTATTAATAACAAATTGAGCAGTTTTTCCAAACGTAGACGAAATCGATGGCAAATGATAACTGGTAAAAGCTGGTTGAAATCTTATTCTGATATATGTGTCCTCAA
>NJDC01000693.1:25880-41526 GCA_002245475.1 Calephelis virginiensis | reverse complement strand
ATTGGGAATCTCGGAATCGGCTCCAATGATTTTCATGAAATTTAGTGTTAAAAATTTAGGGTGATAAATCGATCTAGCTAGGAATCATTAAAAAAAACCCAGATATTGTCGTTTAAATAAACATTGAAACGGTTTTAAACCATACCTACCCATAAAGTTTATATAAAACCTTGAAAGTGTACTCTAAGAAACAACGGAGTGAGGGCTACTAACCCCCGATAGAACTTTGTTGTCAGTATAGCAAAAAACTGTCTAGAAAAAAAATATTTTTTATTTTTATGGTATTGGAAAGCAAACAAGCAGAAGGATTTCCTGATGGTAAGAAATTCACGCTGCCTAGAGACACTAAAGTTGCGTTGCCAACCTGAGGCCGGTATGTTAGACCTCGACCAAACCGGTATAACTGACGTTATGGCCGCAGGAATAGATAAGGCGGTGGTATCAATCCGTGCGAGTCGATGCGAAACTCTACCGTCTAGTTAGATGTAACGGTGTTAGTGACGGTAAGCCTATGCTAGCCTTTTTCGCCTTGGAGGAAGTAGATAGTCGATTTTCCAAAGGACTCCGGACCAACACGGTCCCTTTTTTCTACACGCTCCAGTCCCCTTTTGTCCGCTTCTTTAGCGCGAGCAATAAGGATGTTTATTCCAACATCAAAATCATTTTCTTTATAGAGTTTACATAAACTACCTCCAAACTTTCGCCGTTTGCAGAAATCTGGTGCTTCATAACACAATTGTTTATAACTTAAAAGTCTAGTGTAGTTTTCCAAATAATAGTTTTTACACGATACGCCGCATCAATCTGATGGTCAAAGACGACTGTGACCTACAGTCACCATAGATGTTGCAGGTGCGTTGCTGTCCTGTAGCTGGGTTGTTGAGGTAATGGTGCAAATTCTACGGGCTACTCCACCCTCAGTACCGGAACATGACATTATCATTCTGGCGGCAGGAATAGGTAAGGTAGTGGATCTCTACCTGGACAAGTTGCGGCAAATTACAGTTGTCTTGTTGGTGAAGACTAATTTGACGTTTGCTTGTTTATGAGCTGCCTGGCAGGTATCTACATGCAGAAAGGAAGAACGCAAGAAGACATATTATCTAAAAGTAATGTCAATAACTAATTTTTACTGCTACAAGTGTATTATTCGATACACGTTAAGGCTCTTAAGCTATACACAAAAGCATTTCGGTGTTGCGGCTGGGCGTGGCTAATTATATCAAGTTAACAAGTTTGAGCATCGCTGGCAAGCTAAACATTTTACTTCGGAATTCCAATTTCCAATATGCAGTGGTTACGTTGAAGTTCGATGAAAGTGATATTACAGGTACTAGCTATTACTGGTAGCTTCGCTTGCATGTTCAAGTTATTTCACTATGCCATAGGGATGAGTACATGATGAAATATTACATGTACTACATTGTTTGCTGGTATAAATGGCTCCAATTTCAAATTTCTCATTGTATATCCCTTGAGTAAATTGTGGTTTGTGAGTATTTAGAAAGAAAAAGACAAGCTCGCAAAGTTTTTTTTGCCGGATCTTTTCAGAGTCTGGCAGCGTTTCCAGTCAGGTGGTAGTTTATAAAAATGCTGACGCCCATAAGAACTTGTATAGTTCAAGTGATTTTTTTTCTTATGTTGATTCTGAGTAATCAAGTACAAAATAAACAAACAGAAAGGAAGCTAATCTCTAAATTTGCTCTGTATCTATTTTATCAGCAAACCTTATACTTAAACAGAATTGGCTATTAACAATCATGTAATCAATACAAAAAAGTGTGTAAATAGTAAATAAATAATTAAAATTACTAATATAATTAAAACCTATTAAAATATTTGCACACCACAAATTGGTAGAATATGTTGGAACGCTTAAATAATTTTGTAACATCTTTGTAACACTCATATTCCACAAATTTTCTTTCTTTTTTTCTAATTTCAGTAGAACTAAACACTATTTTTAAATTAGCTGACCATGAGGCATTGCTACATACGTCTCGACTGAAACAAAAACGATATCTTTACGCCCATATCTCCTAAAAGGTAGGCAGAGGCACAACCAGTGCACCCTCGACAAGCCGGAAACACTAAGACTTACAATGTGAAAGGTGGTACACCTATCACCAACCTTGTACATGTTCAATCAGTTGTAGGTTATTAGCAAATTTTAAATACACATTTTCTATTTTTTTATCGCCCAGGGACCTCATGACTTCCACACAGAACACAGAAGCAATAACATTATACCTAAATTTATTGTTTATGTGCTATAAAACTGAACAGCGTCGCTGTAGTATACTGGTCCGGTGTTGGCGCTAACTACACGAGGATTCGGATTCAATTCTCGGGTTAAGCAACTCAAAGTTGTTTTTTTTTTTCATTTTTCTAATTCAAATAATGTTGCTCGGGATTGGATAAGTGCCCAGTTGGCGTTTGGTTTGCTACCCATCACATAGTGGGACTATTCGGGTAATAGTAGGTACCATGGTTGTACTTCTGTCTAGTAATATGGGATACGGGTGTAAAGATATTTTTTACCCATATGGTTAGGTTAGGTTAGACATAAAAAATATAAAAGTCGGTCGATCCGTTTTATAGGAGTGCAATCACAATGTGGTATGATTTTTGTTTATTTAAATATATATCGTAAAATGGTATTATATAATCAAAAAATGTTATACAATGGAATTCCACTAAGTGCCAACAGCTGAAACTGTTATCTGACACTACGAACTGGAAATTATGTAATGTGAAGGTAAACGCTTTATTAAGTGAAATGATGCTTATCATTCACAAAGGGACCGGTTGAGTGACGGGCCAAGCGTTCAAGAGGAATGTATTCTATAGAACCTCACAAATTTATATGGAATTCCTCCTAAATGTGTTCACCTATCATCCAAATATCCTTGTCATGGCTGACGTGTTTCCGGTGCACGTAGGACATGGATATGTCTACTTGACTCTACCCGTTTTCAATATTTGGTACGAGTATGTTTTGTTAAAATAACTCAGTAAAGCCGCACATGCACGGTCTAAAGGCTTCAACACGTAACGGCGTTGCGGCGCTGCGCCGCTAGAATCGGCGGTAGCGTCACTGCCGATTGTAGCGGCGCGGCACTATTTATTTATTTAAATCAGAGTAATATATTTTAATAACGAATAAGCAATAAGTTTCTCACGATTATACATGGCAGAGAAACGTCTATGACGCCGCAACGAAAACTGACGAGCGGCTCTGCAATGCGGTTATATGTTTAGACCCTAAAGTAATTTTAAGTTATCGCTACATCCGTTTGTCGATAACTTTAGAAAGGGACAAAATACGTTTAGTAATGTCAGATTTGACAGTTTGTAGGTACATGACATTTCTACAGATTTGTGGACTATTCTTCGGAAAATATTGATAAAAATGTTCTCCTCTTTTCTATTTTTCTGATTCGGAAAAAATAGTATACACATCAAAATAAGTTTAATTAATGCGCAGCAAAACTACTACCAATATAAAGCCCGCGCACGCGTGTAAAATATACATGTAAACCTTCCTATTCAATCACTTTACTTATTTAAAACCGCGTCAAAATCCGTTACGTAATTTTAAAGATTTAAGCATACAAAGGGATATAGGGAATAGAAAGTGCCTTTGTTATATACTATGTAGTTATTGAGAACAGCTAAACTACAAACACCTACTCCAACTATTTTATTGTAATGAAAAAAAATGTGGAATGCATCCCGAACAACAACTAGGTATGAAATATTGCTGAAGATCACCTGTGCGATCAAAAGGTCCCAGCTTTGATCCCAAGTCAAGCAAAAAAAGGTTTTGTATATTTAATTTCCAAAAAAAGTTGCCTGCAATTAAATATGTGGCCGGCTGGCGAAAGGCTAGTCACCTAACACATCGTGGGACTTAGTGTTTCCGGCTAGTCGTGAAGTCGCTGGTTGCACCTATGCCTACTTCTTCGGGGATATGGGCGTAAAGATACTTTAATTTTTTGAGCTATAGTATAGTATATATAGGAAAGCATATGGTTTTTTAAAATATACGTATGTTCTACTTAACTTAGCAAATTTTGTAAAAAAATTAGATATGCTGATAAAATAGATACTGAGGAAATTTAGATCTTTTTTGTCTGTGTGTTCATATGGTACTTGATTAATCAGAATCAGAAAAAACCTTTATTCATGTGGACTATGCAAGTGGTTCTTGTGTGCGTTGACATTTTACAAAATAACAAGGAATGGAAACGCGGCTACACATTGAAAAGATCCGGTCAAAAGAACTTGGCGGACTTGTATTTTCTCAAAACTAAATACTTACAAACCACAATATACTGAAGGGATATACAATGATCAATTGAAAATTGTAGCAGTTTATACCATTAATCAACATACATGTACTATTTCATCATGAAGTTATCCCTATGGGATAGTGAAATAACTTTAACACGCAAGCGAAGCTACCAGTAATACCTAGTACCTGTAATGTAACTAACTTTCGTCAAACTTCAACGTAACCACAGCATACTGGAAATTGGAATTCTAAAGTAAAATGTTTTCCTTTTTTTTATGGTATTGGAAGGCAAACAAGCAGACGGATTTCCTGATGTTAAGAAATTCACGCCGCCTAGAGACACCAAAGGTGGTAATGGTGCGTTGCCAACCTGAGGTCGGGATGTTAGGCCTCGAGCAAAAGTAAGTTTACCGGCTACCTTACCCTCCGAACTGGAACACGTCATGACGTTATGGCGGCAGGAATAGGTACAGCGGTAGTACCAATCCGGACGAGTCGCTGCTAAACTCTACCACCTAGTCAGATGTCACGGTGTTAGTTACGGTGAGCCTATGCTCGCCTTTTACGAGCTGCCTGGCAAGGAAGGCTGATGGTCTATTCTACAAAGGAGCTCGGACCAACACGGGGAAAAAAGTTTGAGCGTCACTTGCCAGCGACGCTCAAACTTGTTAACTTCATATAATGACAACACTCAGTCGCAACACCGAAATACTTTTGTACTCGTATATAGCTTAAGCCTTAACTTGTATCTAATACGAGTAATACACATGTAGCAGTGAAAATGAATTACTAGCCTTATTTTTAGATAATGTGTCTTTTCGCCTTCTTATCTTCTTCCCATCTTTAGACTTGCCAGGTAGCTCGTAAGAGGCGAACAAAAGTCAAATTAGTCATCACCAACAAGACCCCTGGTGGTATCCTACACACCGAACTTCACCAGCAACCGCGAGGCTCGGGTTCGATTCCCGATGGAGGCAAGCATTTGTGTGATGAACATTTAGATGTCTGCATTTCTGGTTCTGGGTGTTTATTCAATTTATTCTGGTATTTAAGTATTTCTATGTGTTAGAATCGTTGTCTAACACCCATGAACAAAAGCATAAAATTTACTTACTTTGGAGTTAGATTAAATTTGTTTTACTAGACCGGAGATATTTATTGCCTATTTAATACAAGCCGAACGCGAAAGCGAAAAACCGAAGCAGTAATTTGTTTTACAACTTCGCGAACTTCCTATCACTTGACATTCCGAACAATTTGTATATGAGAAAAAGTACAGTTTTTCCTATTTTCCCTACAATGTTCCCCGTTTGTGAAATCTTCTCCCAAAAATAACCAACACAACAAAAAAAAATATCAAAATCAGTACATCCGTTCAGTCATGATGCGAGGACCAAGCAAAACGGGGTGATTTTTTATTGATACAGATTATATATGTAACACTAGCTGCCCGCCCTCGCTTCGCTTCGGTTATTCAAGAATAAAAATCCTACTAATATTATAAATGCGAAAGTTTGTGAGTATGTCTGGATGTCAGGATGTCAGTATGGATGGATGCAGTAAGCGCGCATGTCTTTGCTACGCTTCAACGATATTTAATTTCGCGCATGGAGATATTAACTTTTTGATAACTCATTAATTATTAGTTTTTTTTCTGATAGAGTAAAAGGCAATTTTGATCTAAATTACACGCATAACGTATCTAACAGATTTATTTGATTAAGGGTTAATACTGTATTGTTAAAAATATGCTCTAAAGTAACCCTTCATTTTACTGTTTTAAGTAAACGCAAAAAACGGTTATTGTGGGTTATTATTTAAAGATAGACATATACTACCGCTTACTTTTTTTGAGATCTATCGAAGAGAAAAAATCCCATCCATACATTATTTTGTTAAAACTCAAAAGGTTTTGGCAGCGTTTTCAAAGAAAGCTCCCGATTGGCTTATTTTTTGCCGACATATTGAACTGATATCATTGTAATATCGTTGGTTTGTACAAAACATAAACTTACTATACATTAAAACCTTCCTCAAGAATTGTTCTATCTATCGTTGAAAACCGAATGAAAATCCGTTCAGTACTTTTCGAGTAAATCGCGAACAGACAGACAGACAGACAGACACTGCGGGGGACTTTGTTTTATAATATATATTGATATAATTAATGATAAATTTATCATATAATCATTATACGCAAAAGTCAAAATATTTAATTAGTACTATAATCTAATATTAAAATTAACTTTAATACCGATTAAATTACGAACGTAAATACAATTTAGATAAAAATGTCGCGCTGAAAAGCACGTTTTTATTAACTCGTAAGTTTGTTATTTTCCTCGCTAGAGAGCTCCGATAAATGCGTGCGATCGCTGCAAATTACAAAGTCCCATGAAAAAGGCGCTTTTTTTTGAATGACTAATTTGTTGCTAATCTTACGATTTTTTACAACTTCACCGAACTTTGTGGGCCGAGCAGAGTGCTCAGCCCGAGACATCATTATTTAGATGGATTGGGCTGTTACCTACAACGCCAACACCAAGGGCTGTCTCCCGGGAGACCGTACCTCGACTTGGTGCTGCGTTCTGGTTACTGGGTGGACTTGGTGGAGGAGTATTTGTGGCTCGTCGCTCGGCGTTAGGCGCAGGGCGCAAGAGAGGTCTTCGTCGCCGAGACCGGCGGCGACGGTGTAGTGTTATGTTAAGGTGATGTGAGATTGTCGTGTTCCGGTTTGGAGTTGGGAGAATAGCGTTTGCCGCGGTTATTGGGTCCGGGGGATCCGATAACACGTGCTTAGTCGCGCTATTTATAGACATAGGCACGCACCGCGGCGAGCCGGTACCGCTGCAATCGCGATATCCCTATATTTTAAACCTGTAATATCTCCGAAACTATTCGTTTAATTTACATGCTGTAAAGGGCTATATTGTTCTATATCAAATGTAAAATTTGTTTAAGATACTTTATTAGATAAGGATTAATGCTGTACTGCTTTAAATCGTTTCGTAAATAAGCCATTATATTTCGTAAAAAGTAAAGGATAAAAATTGGTTATTGTAAGTTATCCCTAAGAGATAAACATCGCGAACTTTTTTGTAGACTTTTTTTAGGTAAACAATACTTAGTACATTATTTTGATCTATCTCGTAGAGTTCAGCCAGCGTCAGCTGGCAGGTAGTCTATTTTGTAACGGAACCCGGAGTTACTCTCAGAAAACCAACATGCTTATAGCATTTATAAAATACGCACACAAAGCGATCTCCAAAACTGACACGACATTAATAACTTCATTGTAACAGATGTCTAGAAACGGAATACTAAGCTCTTTCCATTTTTTGTTATAAGAACTAATATATCAAATGAAAAGGGCCTAGAGACAGTACATCTTTGTTGATGTCTACCACTCTGTCACTTTACCGAAACTGTGATTGGTATATTTTTTATCTTGATGGTGCAAATCTTTGTTGTCTATGTTGAAATTATCATCGGTCATATCACTAACGTCTAAAGTGTTGATTTTAATTAGATGTTCAACCATTTTTCCCCGTGTTGGTCCGGGCTTCTTTGTAGAATAGACCATCTGCCTCCCTTGCCAGGCAGCTCGTAAAAGGCGAGCATAGGCTCACCGTCACTAACACCATGACATCTGTCTAGGTGGTAGAGTATAGCAGCGACTCGCCCGGATTGGTACTAACGTCATGGCCATAACGTCATGCATGTTTCGGTTCGGAGGGTAAGGTAGCCGGTAAACTTACTTTTGCTCGAGGCCTAACATCCCGGCCTCAGGTTGGCAGCGCACCATTACCATCTTTGGTGTCTCTAGGCGGCGTGAATTTCTTAACATCAGGAAATCCGTCTGCTTGTTTGCCTTCCAATATCATAAAAAAAATCTACCTTAATTTTATTTTGAGGTGCCTAAATGAAATAAAAATTAATGATTAAGATATATGCAGCTATAATGTTGTAGGTATACAATACTTTATTAATTCAAAAAGATTTTGTTATGCTATTAATTAAGAGCCCATTGTATAGCAAACCAGTGTTCAACGGTAGTTTATTTATTTTTTGTACTAAGATGGCAAATATCTAGAACATTGATGACGCCATAGGAAACATTCAGCTTATTAGTGCTGCACCCAAACAGTGGAAGTTTATAAGAACGTAACTAGTGAAATAAGCCTAATTTGCTATTATACAGGTTTTAAAGTTTGAGCACTTCTACAACTTAAAATTTACATTTACTATAACGCTTGCTGTAAATACGAATGATCTTAGGTTTGTATTTTGTTACGGCTTAACCCTAGAATACTAGTCATTGCCCTGGAGGCCGCACTCTTATAGTTTTTTCGTAATAATTTTAAATTGTCCGAACGACTTGCGCGCTCTTCTCAACTTTGTATATACCGCGACGCGATACATAGTGATCGCCTTTTTTTCCCAAAGATCGCCTTTGAGGCGATCCTTAGTATTAAAGGTAATTATTTTTTTTATAGATTTCTTTATGATTATTAGAGTTTTTAACTTAATTAATGTTAATTATATTTATAAAAATGTATGTTTTTGTTAACAGATGAATCCAAATGATAGACAAATAGAGAAATAGTTGGTGGAAGGAGACTCTGGTAGTGAAAATCTTAATGGTAGTGTTTGAATTCTAAATGGAAAACTATTTCGAAGTCGAAATTTCATAAAAAAAGGACAAAGAACCATCTGTAACTCCTGTTATGTAAAAAAAGATGCATGATTGTATGTTACTATACTAAATGTAACAAACCATTTTGTTTGGACATCGATGGCCTAATTGCTTCTTTTATTATAAAACATAAAAAGACTAATTATAAAATTATGTGCTATAAAAATTGTGATGCTAACTATAAGTTTTTTTCAAGTCATCTCATTATACTGATATTGTTCTTTTAGAAAAATGATTACTTTTAAGATTTTTATGTATAAAAAATATATTTTTTTACTTTTTTGATATCTCTGTTTTTGTCAAAAAAAGTTACGTAGGTATTAAGTTTACTGCACTATTTAAGACTGTGTTGATTAATTAAAGTAGATATTTTATCTTGTAATATATAAAAAGCAGAATTTAGCCTATTTTGTAAAACATATACTTTTTAATATTTAAAAAAATAACCTCTAAAAAAACTATTTTATTTCAAAAAGCAGCCTCCCAAGCGATGATTATTGTAAAGCAGTAAAAAAAAGTTATATTAGTACTCTAGGGTTAAACTGATTATTATATTTTTTTTCAAGCACAAAGCAAAGACCTGTAATATTTATATAGAGCAGATAACAGGCCGCTTTTTTTCTAATTAATCAAATGTTTGGGTTTATGCATTTAGTATTTAATATATGTAATAAGATGTTACTTGCAGCTCCTACTATTGCGACATTGATTACAAAGATAATCTGTTTCGTGGAAATATATTTTATGTTTATTTTTTCTAGTTTCTTTTCGTTTACTCATTTTAAATATGCGAGTCCCACACTGCCCTGCTAAGATGAAAAAGCATAAGTCAACATTTTTAAAATTTACTTTTGGATTCAGCAAAAAAATGTATTTTTTCTCCTTAGGGATCATTGTGATAATTCGCGTAGCTAGAAAGAACTTTAGACAAGCATAAGTGCTAAGTCTAAAAGTGTAATCAAGCTGATTTCTTAAAATTTTAACATTTGCATTTTTTTTCTTAGCAGGTCAGCATATACCAGGCTAAACTTATTTACTACACATAGTGACTTATTGATGGTGAAATATACCAATCCAGGATTTTGAGATGATTGTTGCTGTTCACATATCTCCATGAAGGCTCCAATGTCATACTTGTCAATATTACATTTCTGTATTGTCAAGAATATTCTTTTATTTACAACATTTTGGCGCCATCGAGAGAAAAGATAGACGTAGTTTTTTCATAATTATTGAATTTAGTGTTTGTATTCAGTGAAATTAGTCAATTTTGGTGGCATTTAGTACAATTTTGTTCAGTGACAGTGCACAAATGAAATAAACATGAAGAAGTTAGCGCATCTTTTATTTCCAAATTGCCAAATCTAACTATATAAGCTTTAGTAATGAGGCCACCGCTTTACTCAAGACCCGACATGACTTTTATTGACGACTTGTAACTAATTTTGAATAATTGAAACCAGATTTTAATAAATCGGTTAACTTGATACAAATTTCTACTTGACTAATGGCAAAATGCTAACGCGAATGCCAAAAACTAAATAAAGAAAGAACATTCGTTAAAAATGTACCATCCAGGGTATCACAAACGGCAATCATATCTTTTAAGGAATAACTGTCAAATAAATAGTCGTTATTTCATTCGATGTCAATAAAAAACAAATCTCCGTTGTAAATACTAAGAATGATTTGAACTTGATATTTATGATGTCATGAAAATATTCCAGGACATATATGATTGCATGTCTATAAGAGTTTTGTTTACTGAAATATTACAATGTTGGATCACAGTAAAGCTTGTCCAGAACGAATCATTCGTTGCATATGTAGAGTCTCGTGTGATTAACTGGCACGTGTCGGAGCTTTGTATCGCACGTTGCCCGGATACATAGGGCTTAGCACAGATATACATTTTTAGTAGACTCGAATCGTCAAATATTGAAATGGACATAAATAATTGTTCTTGCAAAAAATTTCATTTATTTATCTATAAACTGAACACACTATGAATGCTTTAAAGGGCTAAGCCTACTACGATTGTTTATCGTATTTTTGAAGGACATAAAATAATCTTATCTCCGCTAGGTTGAAATCCGTATCCTTCCCCCCCGTACTTGTCCGTAGCTCTCGTGAACGCCCTAAGATAATGTTTCTTTATTTATGGTAAGAAAGGACACTCGCGCACACACACAAATATACACACACACACGCACGCACACAATCACTCACTCCCCCCTCAATCACTCACTCACCTAACTAATAAAACTTTCGGTCGAGTGCTAGTATAAAATATGTGAAACAAATAATAAACATGAATGTTAACATTAAAGTTTATCAAGTTTAATGTTTTCAGTTGCAACTAAAGGTACTTAGGTCTCCCGCAAGGAAGGAACCGTTTAGTAATCTAGATACAAAATAGCCTGTGTCCTTCCCGAGATCAAATTTTATAAATTTTAATGAATTTCAAATTCATAAAACTAATAAATTCATAAATATTGAAATTTCATGAATTTAAAATTATTAAATTCAAATTCATTAAGATTGTTTCATTATTTTGAAGGTGAAAATAGAACATACAAACGCACTCACTTACTCATGTTTAATATTAGTAGGGATTTATATTGTCGAGTTAAACTTAGTGTATTCTGACTTTTTATAAAAAAATATCTAAATCATAGGTATCTACATATTAGAAAATTGAAACTACAAAGTGTTTTATTTTAGTGGTTCCTAATGAGATTTTTCAAACAAAACAAAAGAGCTTGAAGTTGTGTATACTGTAAGATCCAATAAAACTAAACTGTGTGTAAGTACTTTACAAAAAAAAACATTATTCATAATGGTCTGAAATTGGAAGGTTTTGTTTATCTGATACTTTTTAAGATTACTAGACAAAAGTGTCGCAAGTCGAATTTATTTAGAAGTTACTCGATGTGTTTTTTTTTGCACTTTTACGTATTCTAGGCGTACGTGAATTATCAATCGAGAATAATAATTAGAATATTTATACAATTGCGGAAATAATGACAATCAAGAAACAATAAAACTATAAATATACGATTAAGTCCCGTGTGATTGAAATAATCTATACAAAACTAGCCTTTCCAAAAAAATTGTCTTCGTTTTCTCGGAATGTAAGATTGTATGATTTCAAAAAGCTATAGTTAAAGTCGAATAAGACTTCAGAGTATCATATGCAAGGTATAGCGTTTGGAAGATGGTGAGGATTATACGTTAACCTAAAAGGAATAATATTTTAAAGTATCTGCAAAAAAATAGAGACGAAGCAACTTAGTAGCGACGTAGCATCGAAGCACTGTTTTTCGTAGCACTCTGTAGCACCGTAGCAAATCCGATGATGTTGGTTTACGCACGAATTTAAGAACCTATCTACAGATATAGATAGGCCTAGTTTAGTATTGCTGCTAAGATATCTTTGTTAATTATAAAAATATAACAGTGGTTGCCTCGTAACTGATCTGTAAAATAGCCCTGTTAGATAGGTTATTGAAATCGGACGTTAGTGTATAAAGCTGTGTAAAATTATTTCTTCATATTATGATCTTTTGTTCTTGAAAACGAGAGAAGGAAAAAATAGAAACATCTCGAGGCTATATATTTTTAGTTTAGCTTTATGAACATATTATATTATATTATACAAAACAAAGTATTTTACAAATTTCCTGCGTAATTCACTTACATTTGCTATGTTTCATTTCTTATCACTTTTGTATTTAAGGCCCACTTATACGTTTTGGTGTAAAACATTTAATATGCCCTTAACGCAAGGTTAAATAAGACTACATTTGAAGCTAATATTGTTGATATTTTAAAGAAATAAACACTTGTACTGTTTTACTTATCACTTATAATTTATTACTTTATAATTAGTAGCCTACCGGTTTCGCTTATACAGCATCATCAGGGCTAAAACTTAAACCCTAAGGTTAAGGTTAAGGTTAAGGTTTAAGTTTTAGCCCTGATGATGCTGTATAAGCGAAACCAGTAGGCTACTAATTATAAAGTAATAAATTATAAGTGATAAGTAAAACAGTACAAGTGTTTATTTCTTTAAAATATGAATATTTGGAAGTTTTACCAAGCGCCGACGATGGAAAATATCAAATTTAATATTGTTGAATAATTTATTAAACCTATCGCAAGAACTTACCAGACGCTATAACATTATTATTACAACAAAGAATCCTTGCTGAGCTAATAATATTCATATTCTTTACCTCTTTACCTGGTTAAACATAAATTAATTTTAATCTCAGAGTTCTAGCGATATGGTGTTTGGCCTTGACTTAATGAGGTCCCAGATTTGATCGGGTATTAAAAAAAGTATTTTTTTTTAATTTCCGAATAAAAACCAACGTCGCTCTTGCTTGTATTTAACATTGCTATTGCATTTAATAGGTTTGCCACCTACTATTGTGGTATTTAAAGTTTTCAGCTTTTAATGGGTTTCCTGGTTGTACCTCTGCCTTGTACTTAATACAAAAGTTTAGCATAAAAGTTATAACAGCGCTTCCATAGATAGCAAAATCCATTGAATATACATGTGAAAAAATACTATATGTACCAATTTGCATTTTGAGAATTTTATCTACAGTTGAATCTTGCTTTAAAGTGCCAATAATAAGAAGCACATCCCCATACAACACACATACTGATTTAATAATATTTATATAATCTCTCAACTCGAACATCCTTAAATCATGTTTTATAATGGATATTCTTAAAAGTGTCTTCGAACGTTTAAATAGCAGAATAACGCGCTTCAAGATTCATTATCGCTATTTTGCGCAGTTTTAAAGCGTAATTACTATGACATGAAAATTGATGACCCTAACATGTCTTTGTATTATATTTTGCATGAGTGAACGAACTTCCATACAAATTATTTAGATAATTACCTTGTAATGTTATGAAAATCTATAAGCTAAACTAATATTTGCTTTGCTTTTGATAATGGTTTACAGTACTACTATTCTAATTATGCGCTTCGGCTTTACATTTTTACTCTTTTTACACTTTATACTTTTATGTTTAAATTGGCTGAGCTAATCTAAATTTAAGCGAAATGATTAATTATGTGTAATAACAACTCTTTACATATATCTTTCAAATATACTCGGATTTCCGAAGCTTGACAAATAAAGCCGAAGCGCATAATTTAAATAGTACTACTGTACTATACTACTTCCTATTCTGGAGGGTTATTCGGTATTTAGTGTACATCAAATAGCTGTCAAATGACGTGTTTAATATTTACTATCTCCTTTAACTTGTTTTGACGTAAGACTCGCTAAGTACAGTACCACGAAAACCGCTAAGCATCGTCGTCGATGCGCATGTGTGTGTCTATGTTTTATCACAAACGCTTGCAAGTAGTTACTGTTTTGACACATTTGTACTGTGTTACACGTTTGTTTACTTACATTTGTGTAAGTAGTTATACCTAAACAGTTGTCTTTCGTTGTAATTAAATTATAGACCTAAGTCTAAGTAAAAGATTTTTACGGAAATTATGCACTTCAAATAAAAAAAATATATCTTAAGTCTGGATATTGAATTTCATGGAATCTTATTAAATTGTTTAGGCACTATGTTTTCAATCGCCATTATAATATTTTCATATATCGCTTAAGATCATTAGTGTTTTAATGGTGACTCCGTTTTAATTAATTTATGTTTAATGCCCGGTTCATATATTCAAGAAACGTGTCGTTTGATTACGGCTGGTAGCATTTTGTACGATTAGTGAGATTACTAACTACGGTTAGTTGTTTTCGTCAGTACTGAACATTTATAGAAAATATGAGTAACGCTCTGTTACTTTTGAGCAAACTAGGAATGGTTGAATGTACGTATAACGTTTCGTTAATTATAGGAACCGGGCATACGTCGCTTTGTATTCAGTGCATATCTAATCTTATTCCGGTTTTGAGCGTTAAACTTATGCGTGGCATCCTAGTTTTCTTTCTTTCTTTAGGTTTTGGCCTTCACATTAGTATTTTGGCATTAGTCAAAGAAGAAATTTGCATCAAATTTATATTAATTTTAATCAATTATAATTAGTCATCAGTCATAAGACGTCAGAAGTTATATCAAGCTCTTGGGTAAAGTTGTGCCCTCATTACTGAAGCTCATGTAATGAGATTTGGCGGCTACGAGGAAATACACGATACGCTAATTTCTTCATGATTATTTCAGTTGTGTGTTTCACTAAACCAAGCTGTACAAAATGCCACCAAAATTGACTAATTCTCACTAAACATCAACAAGAATTCAATAATTACGAAGAAACTTCGTCCATCTTTTCTCTCGATGGCGCCAAAACTCCCGGCATCCTAGTTGACGATCGAAAATGCATTATCAACATTTTTAGTATCAAAACTAATGTTTGTCCACACCTAAAAAATAAATGATGCAATTTACTTAGAAACACTTGTACTTTCCACAATATATATATTTTTTTTATAGTTTAGCCAACCGGTTTCGCTATACAAGCATCATTAGGGCTATATCATCAGGGTTGTATAGCTATATCATCAGGGTTATATAGCCCTGATGATGCTTGTATAGCGAAACCGGTTGGCTAAACCATAAAAATAAAAAATAATAAAATATATTGTGGAAAGTACAAG
>NJDC01000692.1:475459-506168 GCA_002245475.1 Calephelis virginiensis | reverse complement strand
CTTGCTAGAATGCTTAGTTTTTGATTTTCTAAGAACTTTCAGTTTGACCCTCGTATTCAATAAAGCAAAGAAATAGAGTTTAATACTTGTCTTTAATGTTATTTTGTTCCAATAAATATATATTTGGATTTTGCATAGAACTTGGCACTCATTTCAATTTGTATTGTTTCTAGGGCGAAACCCATAGCTAAGCATAATTTTTGCATTGAACTTGGCTCTCCTTTTTATGTTTATGTTTTTGGTGGGATAGTGCTTACAGTAGTAGCTGCTGTTAGAATAAAATTAACCAAGTTGAGAGTTAACAGGCTTATTTACCTATCAAAAACAAAAAGAATGTAAAATATTCTAATTGGCTTAACTTTTTTTTATAGAAGAGGAGGCAAACGAGCAAGTGGGTCACCTGATGGAAATTGAACACCTCCGTCCACGGACATCCGCAACACCAGGAGTATCAAAGATGTGTTGCCGACCTTTAAGGAATAAGTACGCTCTTTTCTTGAAGGTTCCTAAGTCATAATCGTTTGGGAATACCGCCCTCGGTAGCTGATTCCATAAAGGTGTTATACGGGGTAAAAAATGTCTTCGGATTCACACAGTCGTAGATCGCCACGCATTGAGATGATGGGCATGATAACTTAAGCTCTGACGCGATGTCCAAAGGTGGAAATCAGTGGCTGGAATCAAACCAAACAACTCCTCAGAGCATTCCCCATGCTAAATGCGATAGAGAACACTGAGTGACCCAACATCTCTACGCAACGCTAAAGAATCAAGCCGATTGGTAATTTGCCCGGTCCTTGATAATTCGAATTGCTCTACGTAGAATGTGGTTAAACGGAAGGAGCTGGTACCGTGGAGCCCCTGCCCAGAGTTGAGAACAGTACTCCATTTGAGGCCGAATTTGCGCTTTATATACTTGTAAGCGATGGGCCGGCTTGAAATACCGTCTCGCTTTACTGAGCACACCAAGTTGTTTAGAGGCTATTTTAGCCTTCTCCTCCAGATGACCACGAAATTGAACTCGAAATTGACTCGAAATGTCAACGCCGAGTATACCAATGCAGGCTATGGCAGAAAGGGAAACGCTCTCAAATCGAGGACATGCGACAAAGGGAGTCTTTTTAGCGGAAAACGCGCAAACTAAATTTCAGACAAAAGATTGTCAATTTTAGACACAAGTTGGTTCCGGCTCTCGATGACATGTTCCCGCGATATATTATGTCGGACAAAGTATAAGGCTTCCCCAGTAGTGTCATCTGCATAGCAATGAGTGTCACTAATTTGCAACATGTTATTGATATGCAGAAGAAACAAAGTAGGAGAAATCACACAGCCTTGGGGAACACCAGTATTGACAGGTTTGGACTCCGAGCACACGCCGTCGACAACGACCTTGATGCTACGCCACGTCAAAAAACTAGTGATCTATGTACATAATTTCTCAGGAAGACCGTAAGAAGCAAGCTTCTATAGAAGCGCCTTGTGCCACACCTGATCGAAGGCTTTCGCTGTATCCAAACTGACAGCCAATGCTTCTCCCTTGCTTTCGACTGCTTGCGCCCATCGGTGTGTTAAGTAAACCAAAAGATCACCAGCTGAATGACCACGACGGAAACCGTATTGACGATCATTTAACAGCTTGTGCTCCTCTAGGTAACTTAAGAGCTGGCAGTTTGTTATGGATTCCATAACTTTGAAAAACAAGGAAGTTATAGCTATAGGTCGGTAATTGGACGGATCCGAGCGGTTACCTTTTGTTAGGGACCACCAAAGTGGTCTTCCATGAATTCGGTACAATGCCTGATGAATAGTAGAGCCGGAAGAGTCGCGTTAAAACCGGTGCCAGCTCAGGAGCACACACTTTGACAACAATCGGAGGGATACCATCGTGCCCACTCGACTTGTTGACGTCCAATGAAATAAGTGTTCTACGCACTGAACTCTGCAGAAACTTTATTTCTGGCATAGACACTTCACACCGAGGGTTGGTCGGTGGCGTGTTTCCATGGTCATCTAAAGTTGAGTTGGAAGCCAAGAGGGAGCCTAGAAGTTCGGCTTTCTCTTTCGTATCATGGGCCAGCGAGGCATCACTCCGTTGTAAAGATGGTAAAGATGGCTTCGTGAAATTTCCTTGGAGAGCCTTGGCGAGAGACCGAACCGCCGAAGGTAAGTGGGCCAATTTCTCGCCAATTCTGCCAATGTACTCGGACTTTGCCCAAGCAATAGCTCTTTTCAAAGACCTAGAGGCAGAATTATACTCCTTTTTAATCGAACTGGTGTTTTGAAGACTTCGCTGCCGTGGCCCAAGCCTGGTAACATTTCCGCTTATGGCTAAGTGACATCTTATATGGACGACTAAACCGAGGCTGGGATTTGCCACCAACAGGCATTGAAGAGAACGGAATATAAAGTTCCATACCCTGCAACACCACATCAGTGACAGCATCAGCAACGATATCTGGATTATCCAGCAAGAATCAAATCTGCCTCCATGAACACTGCACTCCGGACTAAGCGGTGGTCAGAAGATCCAAGTGGGACATCGACAATGACTTTATAGTTCTCTAGAAGGCGTATGATCCCCCACATCTGGAATTCGCGTGGGTGAAGTTACCAGTTGCGTGAGATCACAGGACAGGGCAAAGTCGTAAACAGATCTTCCCTCATGATCGGTGGAACGTGAACCAAGTCAATCAGCATGGTGGGCGTTAAAATCACCAAGAATTACGATCTCCGCAGATGGGATCTGCTCAGATACAAAAACCGGAAGTCATTTGCATGTGCTCAACGAGCCGGTCTGTCTCGGCATTGCCACTATGTGACCTATACAGGCACGCGTAGACACGCGGGTGATCTGAGCAGTCAACGCGCAGCCAAAGAATAGACAGGTCTTTGCCTTCAATATTGCCGAGGAGCCGGAAACAAATATCCTCTTTACGAAAGCGCACACGTCAGCTCGAGATACAAATGACTGTTCCAGTTTATACCCCGGGTAGGAGAGGTACGATGTGTCAGCCGGAGAAGATATTTGCGTCTCAGTCAAAAAGAGCAAGGCTGGCTTAGCCGTCTCCAAGTGAAAGTGGACGGCGCACTAACGAGTATTTACCCCTAAAACCTGGTCATAAGTCGAAAATGCAAAATATGTTTAAATGAGATACAGCTGTCCTTTTCCAACAGATAAATAACAGGTTTATTTAATCTGACCCTTATTTGGGCCCTCGCGTACCACTGCACGGTGCACAGGTAGTCGGAACTCAGTCGTCGTCTAGCGCGGTCTATTGTTTTCTCAATACGTTCATTTCTGTTCAAAGTAACATTGCTGTTTTCTATGTTAGTTGTGAAGATTGTAAAATATTACAAAATGGATATAAGCCGGTATGTATTTTAGTTATATTACTAAGTGCCATTGAATTTGTAAAGGGGTACATATTTTTTTTTATGTTTTAAACCAACACTGAAAAAAAGGGTTTTTTTGGCATAAAATTTCAATTAAAAGTGTTTTTGTTTACTTTCCGGGTTTTTCCAATGATCTGATTCATATTTTAAAATTAGTCTAATCTCTCCTGAAGGGAATGGTAAAAAAAAAGTTCCACTTGTTTCCACCATTTTGTTTATCAGCCCTTAGAACTTAGTCATATTTAATATAGGTATTTTTCGATGATTACAAATAATTCATTTTTGTTTTAGATTCTCATGCTACATTTAATTTAATGACTAAAAAGCAGTTGTATGATATAATACAAGAATGCCCGAATAAGAAAATTGACCAAAAGCTATCGTTTTTGGAGAAAAAAATAATAACTGTGAAAGAAAGTAAGAAAGAAAGTGATAGTTATAAAATAAAAAATGTGTTAAGTCATTTTAAGAGCGATTTTAAGGCTAAATGGATCGCTGCTAATTATACACATGATCGTTTTCTAAGAAAACATGAACAATGGCTTGCAAAAACAATAAAATTTGCCATTTGGAGCAGCTATGAATTGGGTCGCCCAAAAAAAGAATTCGGAGAATCAAGTGAAAGGTCCAAGCGAAGAAAAACAAAAGATTTAAGCGATAACGTACCTGTTGATGAACTGACTTTTGCTGCCCAAATAAGTCAGCGAGCTGAAGGCAATATAGACGCGTCTAAAATAATAAAAGACGTCACTTTGACACCGACAAGAGGTACAAAGTTTCGAAACGCTATTTTTGCAGCAAATCAAGACCAAATAAAAAAGCACACCCCATCTGAAGCATTAGCTATTTTCGTTGAAGGAAATTTTAGTAGAAGACAATGGGAAATCATACATGTTGCTAACAAAAGTATTTACCCCTGTTACTCATTAATAAAAAAGGCAAAAACCGAATGTTATCCAATTGAAGAAGCAATCAGAATCACAGAAACCTGTGCTGAAGTAGTATTACAAGATCTGCTTAATCACACTTGTTTACGGTTGTGCAAATATTTGGAAGAAGTTATAGAAACTTGCACTGAAGAAGAAAAAGCGAATTTTAAATTAATTGTTAAATGGGCTGTGATGGATCACAGCAATCTCAGTACAAGCAAAAATTTGTAAACAATGAAGACAGTGACGCAAATATATTTCAAAGTTCCTTAGTACCGCTGCAACTGGTATCTGAAACTAAAAAGCAGCAAAAAATTTTGTGGCAGAACCCATTACCTTCGTCTCCCAGATATTGCCGACCTATTAGAATACGTTTTATTCGTGAAACAAAAGATATCACCAATGAAGAAATTAATTACATTGAGGACCAGGTGAAAACATTGAAAAAATCTGAAATTTCAACAGCTAATGGGATAGTTTATATTACTCACAAACTGTTGCCGACTATGGTAGATGGTAAGGTTTGCAATGCAGCTACCAATACAACATCAACGATGCGGTGCTATATATGCGGACTTACCTCCAAAGACTTCAATAACATATAAAAAAAGTAGAAGTGAATCCTGACAGCCTTAAATTTGGGCTTTCAATTATGCATGCCAGAATTAGATTCTTTGAATCGTTACTACATTTGTCGTATAAACTGACCATTAAGAAATGGCAAATCAGATCAGCTGAAGACAAATTAATAGTAAAAACAAGAAAAGAGAATATTCAAAACGCGTTTAAAGCAGAAATGGGGTTATTGGTTGATATACCAAAGGCGGGGTACGGAAACACTAACGATGGGAACACTTCAAGAAGGTTTTTTGCTGAGTCAGAAACTGCTTCCCGGATCACAGAAAAAGATTTGAATCTAATAGAAAGATTTAAAGTCATCCTTGAAGCCATTTCCAGTGGATACAGAATAGATATTGACAGATTTAAAATATATGCTGAAGAAACAGCCAAACTTTACGTGAACTTATATGAATGGCATCCAATGTCACCTACTGTACACAAGATTCTTGTGCATGGTGCTATGGTCATCGCTCATTCATTATTACCAATTGGACAATTATCAGAAGAGGCTGCCGAAGCCCGCAAAAAACATTTTCGATTGTTCAGACAAAACTTTTCGCGGAAATTTGACAGGGTACAATGTAATAGGGATATTTTAAATAGGTTATTACTAACGTCTGACCCTTTTCTTAGCAATAGCCGACCAATTCCACGAAAAAAAAGTAAACCGTTCTGCTCGGAAACTCTGAAGTTATTGATGCCTGATACGCAAGATCCATCAATTGAAATCAGCGAAGGCGAAGAAGATGCTACAGATGACAGTGATACAGATTAAGATAGTTAAGTTAATTTTATGTAAAGTATATTTCAATTTTTTTTGTAAATAACTTGTTTTTTTTGTTTTTAAACATTTTTTTTTATAGACAATATACTCATTTTAAATGTCTCTTTTAGTTTATATTCATTGTAACAATTAATTATCTAACGATAAAACAGATAAAATAGTTTTGGCCAGGTTTTTAGTATAAATACTCGTTAGTGCGGCGTTCAAGTTGGAGTGTATTCCCCTAATATTGCAGAAATCCACAACGAGCGTGGAAGAGGTCACCGAAAGTTTTGTGCCTTGCTTGTCTCGAACATATTTAATTTAACGCGCAAATCGGCCCCCCCCATAGTACGTGGGGCCACCTAGCGTTTCCTGGTTAGAATCCGCGGATTCTTAATTAGAAACACCAGGGGGAATTGGTCTCCACTTTGAATTTGCGGTTCCATTGTAATAGGAGGGGGGGAGTGGGCATCCGGGACTCTCACCAACCAGGCAAAACGCAGCAGCAACGCTGCTACTTCACGCTGGTCTTAAGTGAGAGAGTGATATGTCCCTGGACGTACCGGCCCATTAAGCTGCAGCCATACAGGCAAAGAGCATGGCACTACCACACGCAAAGGTGACTGATTGCACTAGTGGAACAATTCAAAATCCCCAAGCATTTTTACCGTCCCACCAGTGGGCGATGGGTCGTCACGCCCATACGCCAAAATTTGATATGGTTTAATGAGAAAACTAAATTAATACATAAATATCCTTGACAAACTCTGAATATATTGATTAAATTATATACTCGTGTTAGAGGTGCTAATTAATGATACTTATATTTAGAATGACTGACATATAAATATACAGTCGTGGTCAACTAATTAGGGACATGCAATATAGTGAAGAACAATAACCGGTTATGTACATACAAATATAAAACCCTATTGATTTCTCAGTAACTATTATTTGCATAATTTGGTCCGATTATTATGCTTTAAATGGCTGTAAATAAAATAATAAATAAATAGAAGAAAGTATTTAATATCAAAGGTTGAACATGTATTCAATTTTAAGGTATAATTCTGTAGCTGGACATTTAACTAAGGTCAGTAAATTATAATGAAAAATAGAGTTAAACAAAACTAATATTCTGCAGTATTATAATATCTTTAACAGCTCCATTTTATTACGTGTAAAATCAGTACCCAGTAGCAAATCCTTTGTTAGTAATTACCACTTGACACCGATGTGGCATAGACATTATCAGTTTCTGGCATGTTTCGACAGGAATGTTTGCCCATGCCTCACAAAAAGCTTCATCTAAAGTTGTGGTACGATGACTGGCTACTTTTTTCTTGATTTCGTGCCAAAGGTGCTCGATGGGTTAAGGTCCGGGCTATTTACTGGCCAATTTAGCACTGATACTGACTGACTGGTAAGAAACGACTTGACTGAACGGGTGGTATGTTTCGGGTCGTTATCATGCTGAAACGTCAATATAATAGGGAGATGCTCCTCAGCATAGGGAAGCATCGTTTCCTCCAATATTGCCTTGTATTGATGTTGGTCTAAGTTACCCTGAACTTTTCTCACAGGTCCCACTCCACGTCCAGAAAATGAACCCCACATTTTAATGTTTCCACCGCCATGTTTCACCTGCTTTTTTGTGAATCTTGGATTCATTTCCGCTTTTACTGGACGCCGGACGTATTGCCTTCCATCTGAAGAAATCAAAGTAACCTGGGTCTCGTCAGAGAATAATACATGTTGCCATTGGGCGTAGGTCCAATGTCCATATTTACGTGCAAACGCCAAACGAGCATTTCTATGTTCTTTCTTCAACAACGGTACTTTGCGAGCCACTCTTCCGAACAACCCTGCTTCTACCAGACGTCTTTAAACGGTCTTCGCTGAGACACCAGCTCTTTCGTCTGTCCCAAACACTTCGTGTTTAATTAAAATAGAGCCTAGAAACGGATCTTTCTTAGGTAACCTGGTTATCATTCTATTTTCTTGCGGAGTTGTTTTTCTCGATCTTTTTGTTCTGTGCACATTTAAATCTGTGTTATATCGTCTGACATGTTGCACTGCACTGTCTACCATCGTTTTTGAACAATTTAAATGTTCTGCTATCGTTCGGTATGACCAACCATGCTCGACAACAAACTTCATGATAATTTTTCGTAGTGTTGGATCGCAACTTTTATTTTTACCCATTTTTCTTCAAAATATTTTTCAAAACTTAAAATAAATATCGCGATTGCCGCCAAAACTACCACGAAACAATAAGAGAAGAAGTAAAAAGGTATTGAGATTCAAATTTTGAAAATAGAACGCAATATCTCAGTAGCAATATCTAATTAAATGTCCAGCAAGCATTATTTGAACAAATAGCACTACGATAATCTATCAGCTATACTGTAAAGAGGTTTAATGTTTAAGAAGTTGTTATCGTTGGCACATAAATGACTAATTATACTTACATGTAAGAGATATGGAACATGGTTTAGACTCGTTGGAAAATAATAAACCATAACATAAACCATAAGGCGGGTTTGCTAATTTCTCAATCAACGAGGCGGTAACGACGTTTTTCTTCTAATGAATGTGAATAAGGATTTTCAATCATAGTTTTTTAGTGTTAAGATCATTTTTAAAATTTCTAATGTTTATATGGGTTACTCAAGTTTTTTCTTTAATGCTGATATTTTTGGTCTATTTACATAGACTGTGGTCACAACGGAACTCTACGAGCAAACAGCAAGTTTTGACAAGAAGGATTATTGACAGATATGCCAGTCAATTGTCTACCTAATTCTTCTAATTTCAGTGTCGATATGATGTCCACTATGAGCAACATGGCGCACATGTGTCAACGCATAAAACATTTTAACGTCCCTGCACTCTACAACACTTTCATTCTCTTAAAATAACACCGAATAAAAAACAATCGTTATTTTTGCTTGGCGTTTCGAAGGGCCGTGTGTTCGTTCACCTTCCACTTCAGCTAGTCGTGTACGTGATATTACAGTTCCCAGAAATTGTATTACTATTACATATCCCCGTTTTTTACTGTATATACAGTGGATAAGTACAAGTGCTATCTCCAAAAAACGTGTATATACAATGGAATTCCACCAAGTGCCAACGATAGCAAGTATAGATTCTATTACATATCCCATTTAAAATGTAAGAAGTCATTGCACTTTAGCCTCTTTCGAAATTAAAAATAACAAATAAAATTTTTTAGAGTTAGATTTTGAAATTGCAAGACAGTATACCTACCTATAAAAATATTTACTACTTAAATTTATTTTAAAATCTTACGTTTCTAAGAAAAACGCGACTTCATGTATTCAAGCTTACATCCTAAGTCTATATATATATATATATATATATATATATCATATAAGTCTGTATATATATTATTTTATCATATTTTCTATATCTATTTACATATACTTATACTTATATTATATTTTACATAAATAAAGTACCACTCAGAACACATTGTCGCAAACCATATACACTATTTGCTGTGCCTCTTGTAGTTCTTGTAGAACGAATGCTGGTAAACGCTCACCAATTTTCAAGCTTGTTGACTCTGATAACGAAAACTTCAGTAATATAGATATTTTAACATATAGTATAGGAATATTTTAGGGAAAAATTCTAGATGTATTAAAATAAAAATGTCAGTGGAAATAGTTTAAATTCAAAAAATATCGTATATTATATTGTCATCAAAAATTATAAAAATTCTTTCAACATTTTAGACCGCTCTGAACTTATTTATGTATAGTAATTAGTGGATAGCGTCGTTAGTGATATTTTAATAATATGATTTAAGTAAATGCATTGTATTAAGTAATACTGTACTGTATACACTGTTTGCTAACCCAAATAAATAGAAGAAAAAAGTACTTTTGGCTGATTGTGAGTACCCTAGTTGCCCCTCTGTCTGGCTCTTGGAGACATAGCCGTAAAGATACATTAATCTTGTTGAACTTAAGACACTGGATGTGCTTTATTTTAATATTGTTAATTACCACAGTTTTATAAGAAACTAGTTGTGACCGTGACTTCGTCCACGTTGGATTTAACAAAAGAATTATTTTGTTTATAACTATTTAGTTAATTATGACTTTTTCTAAAATAAAAGTAGCCCAAATAACTCGTTATTATATCAGCTATCTGTTAGTGAAATATCTGCAATCGGTGCAGTCATTTCAGAGATAAGCTGGAACATATTATAAACAGACAGACAGACGAAAATTGAAAATAAAATATTTTGGCATAAGAACCGTATTTACATTCATGTTTATGTAGTGAAAAGCGGCTCCCCGTGTTGGTCCGGGCTCCTTAGCAGAATAAACCATCTGCCTTTCTTGCCAGGCAGCTCGTAAAAGGCGAGCATAGGCTTATCATCACTAGCACCGTGACATCTGACTAGGTGGTAGAGTTTCGCAGCGACTCGCCCGGATTGATACCACCGCCTTACCTATTCCTGCCGCCATAATGTCATGACGTATTCCGGATCGGAGGGTAAGGTAGCCGGTAAACTTACTTTTGCTCGAGGCCTAACATCCTGACCTCAGGTTTGCAACGCACCATTACCATCTTTGGTGTCTCTAGGCGGTGTGAATTTCTTACCATCAGGAAATCCGTCTGCTTGTTTGCCTTCCTATAACATAAAAAAAAAGTTTAATTTCACAAACAGACACATCAATTTTGTTATGGGTAACATGTATGAATATATCGTGATATACCATCAAAGGCATATAGTGAAAAGCGGTTATTTCCGTATTACGAGCAACAATCAAATGTTATTTATGACGTGTCTATAACATCGATAGATGTCTGTTTTGCTCGGCGTTCTAAATTGCCGTATGTTCGACCACGTTACTGCTTCAGCACCTGACGTATAGCAGTACATTATAGTCCCCAGAAATGGTAAGCTTTAACGTATCCCATCTACAATGTAAGAAGTCACGGCGTTCTAGCTCTCTTGAGTTAAATGTATGTGAGGCTATAAAGTTTAAAGCTGTTTTAATGTTTTATAGAGTGCTTCGCTATCTTTGTTGCATAAAGCTTACTTTACATACTTGTTTATATTATATCGGAATGCAGATGGATGGATTATTTTATTCCCCCGTGTTGGTCCGGGCTCCTTTGTAGAATAGACCATCTGCCTTCTTTGCCAAGCAGCTCGTAAAAGGCGAGCATAGGCTCACCGTCACTAACACCGTGACATCTGACTAGGTGGTAGAGTTTAGCAGCGACTTGTCCGGATTGGTACCACCGCCTTACCTGTTCCTGCCGCCATAACGTCATGACGTGTTCCGGTTCGGAGGGTAAGGCTTCAGGCTGGCATTGCACCATTACCACCTTTGGTGTCTCTAGGTGGTGTGAATTTCTTTCCATCAGGAAATCCGTCTGCTTGTTTGCCTTCCAATATCATAAAAAAAATTGAGGAGTGTACTATAACCATGACATTTAATACAATCCACCACCAATTAGAAAAAGATTCGATTCCAGACAAGGGGACAGGTTTTACAATAAACGAATATTTTCTTTCTGCTTGAATAGTTAAATTTGTACCAAGGTAATACATTCATTTTTGGTTTTGATTTGGCTTAGGGTTAAATTTTGAAACTATTACAATCTATATTGAAATCCCGATAAAAATGGAAGGGGTTTTAAAAGTATTTTTATTAGTTAAAGTAAGTATTTTAACGCTCATATTCCCGAAGGGGTAGGCAAAGGCACAACCAAGGCAACTACGCCTAGCCGAAGACACTTAGTCCCGCAGTATGATAGTTAGCAAGCCTACCGCCAACCGAGCGCATATTCGATCCCGGGCAACGTCACTTTTATTAGAAAATTGAATATAAACATTTTCTAATTTTTTCGTTTCCCGACACGTGGATATAACCCGTGACCTCAAGAAGTCAAGTCCGACGCCAGACCGCTAGACCACAGAGACGATTTAATTAATAATACGTTTTTTTGTGAAAAAGCTATTGAAATTTATGTAGACGCTTACTAATTAATATGAAGGAACAGAGATAGAAAGCAGATTGATTTTTCAAGGTAAAAAAAATTCTCGCTATAGACATCAAAGCTTGTAGTATTGTAAAAACCAGGTAAGGCAAGGATGTTAAATACCCATTACGCAAGTAAGTTCTATCTATCGTATCGGCTGTCATTTATAACAGAACATGACATTGATAGGAATTGATTAGCGATAGCACTAATCCGATAAAGTTATTGCGAAATTCGTAGTTTGCTTAAAGATAACGAAGCGTTACTCATATTTTTAAAAAATGTTCAGAGTTAACTGTCGAAAACGAGCAACCGTTTTTAGCAATATTGCTAATCATACCCGTAATCAAAACGTCTCGTTTCTTGAATATAGGAACCGGGCCTTAGTCAATTATTTAAAAACGTTTATATAATTTACGATCGTGAATGTAAAAGTAAATTTTTTTTAATAAGCTTTTATAGACAAATCTCCAAAAGTAGTTTTTCTTATTTCGACTGCTCAAAGTCGGCTAGACACTAAAAGCGATAGTTGTGGATCTAGCACAAGTAAATTTCGTGAAATCACAAAAATAGTTATCCTATATACACAAAAAGTAGTAACAGCGCTTAAACTTTAGACTTAATATTATACAAACAAAAGGACAAAAACAGAAAAAAAACAGGGGACAAAGGAGCCTGTGGTGGTGCGGGCTCCTTTGTAGAATATACCATCTTGCCAGGCAGCTCGTAAAAGGCGAGCATAGGCTCACCGTCACTAACACCGTGACATCTGACTAGGTGGTAGAGTTTAGCTGCGACTCGCCCGGATTGGTACCACCGCCTTACCTTGCCGCCATAACGTCATGACGTGTTCCGGTTCGGAGGATTAGGTAGCCGAAAAAATTACTTTTGCTCGAGGCCTAACATCCTGGCCTCAGGTTGGCCACGCACCATTACCACCTTTAGTGTCTCTAGGCAGCGTAAATTCCTTTCCATCAGGAAATCCGTCTGCTTGTCTGCCTTCCAATATCATAAAAAAAGCCAATTTACTGACTTTCCCGTCCAAACCAAGCATTGACATCATGGCGGAAGAGATAAGACGATGCTAATCTAGGTTATAGTAAAACTCTACTACCTCTTATATACACATAGTTATGGTTTTAAAACGTGTATTCCTTTCCGTTGTGAAATCGAGTAAAACGGAGGTCCCCAAATAATCCTGAATTCGTTTAACAAAACTCAGCATCTAAAGAGAAAGTTTTATTCCGAATATAATGCTCCCTCAAAACGAATTTAATTTGGACAGATTTTTAATCCCTCAGCCGACGCCGGCCAGAATACTAACGTGATAAACTTCCCTGAATTACATAAACAAGAGAATTACGGTTTATGTATACGACATTTGGGAAATATACATTTTTGTATATTTGTAAGGCCGGGCTATGTTTGTTTTTGATACAGACATGCTTTGATACTTTTTCAGTTCCATTAATGCGTCTGTGTATGTTACAGTGAATGTGTGAAAATTAGGAATTGTATACAATTTCTAGGTAAAATATAAAATTATGGACGTTATTAACTACTAGATATGACAACTATGGTGTTTCTTTTTTCTTTCTTTAGGTTTTGGCATTAGCGTTAGCATTTTGCCATTAGTCAAGTAGAAATTTGCATCAAATTTACCGAAATCAGGATTCAATTATAATTAGTCATAAGTCATCAATAAGTTAAGTTAACCTTAACCCAAGTAATTAAGTTAACCCAAGGACCTTGGGTAAAGCGGTGGCCTCTTTGCACAAGCTCAAATAGTGAGATTTGGCGCCGACGAGGAAAAACACAAATTCAATGAACAAAATTGTACAAAATGCCACCAAAACTGACAAATTTCACTCATTATAAACACGAAATTTGACAATTATGAAAAAACTTCGACCATTTTTTCTCTCGACGGCGCCTAAACTCGCCTCTATGGTGTTTATAGGTTACCATCATCTTTTTCAGGATAGTCATGTGCTTGTCTACTAGCCTCTAACACAAAAAAAATATCTTAACGTGGTCAAGTCTGTTCTGGGTTTGTGCTGGACTGACAGACGTTGACACGTAACCACGTACATTGTTTTTATGAACCTTATCCTGACAATAAATAATACAACAGAAAAGAGTTAGCTACATTGGTCCATCATCCATTCAGACATGATGTGATGACCACTTCAGATTAATATATATTTATAACAAGATCAGAATCAGACAAACTTTATTCACGTAGACCATAGAAGTGGTACTTGTGCGCGTCGACATTTTCATTAACTACCAATGGATATAGTTCACTAACTTCACCCTATAGACACTTTCACTCCTCCATTATTTTCACTTTTTTAAAGATACCTTTTTGTGATAACATGGTCATAGTTTCATATCAATTTATTTAGCTGGTTTTGTGCGATATTTCGACCGCCTCGTTGGTCGAGTGGCTAGCGTACACGCCTAACCATACCGACTACGGCGACTAGGCTTGGGTTCGTTTGCCGACGTGGGCAGGCATTTGGGTGATGAACATTTAAATGTTTGCATTTCCGGGTCTCGGTGCTTATTAAATATATTTAGGTATCTATTTAAGTATTTCTATGTATTAGTATCGTTGACTATCGCCCATAACGCAAGCTTACTTTGGAGTTAGATTTAATTTGTGTAACTTCTACAGAGATATTTATTTATTATTATTTCTTATTATCTATTTACAAACTTTGTTGAGTGATATAAATACGCCCATTTATTTTTGTTAAACCATCTAAAAAAAACCTACCTACTAGTCATTTAAAAAATGGTAGGCGTTAAACCTACCTTTTCAAAAGGCTTAGGAATGTAACCTCCTGTTGGAAATGCATCATTAACAAATTTGTTAGCTATTGTTGCAAGGTTGTTAATTTACTGTGTTCTGTTTTTGTTTATTTCTTCATTCATTCATTCGTATTTGTTTCATACTGTTCTATAAAAATGTCCATTAAAGATCATGTCATTTGTAGTATTTTTTCGTATGTAAAGACCAAAGTGTCGTGATATAATGAGAAAACTTTGGCTTTGTGTTCAGTGAAGTTATAGCCTTATTAATGTTGTAGAGAACAGACAGAGTATTTATAATCTACCACCAGACAACCCTGAAAAAGGTCAGGGCTAGAAAGCAGAACTGTCAACATTTGAACACGTTCAAAAATAGGTATTCACATCTGATATATATAAAAACATATGTCACGATGTTAATGATCGCATTCCAACAAAGCTTGACCGATTTTTGTAATATTTATGTGTATTTTGTCGGTATAAGAAATGTTTTGTAGTATATGTTACGTGTTTGCCGGTTGAGCTAGTATTGTGATGTAAAATAGAATATGGAAAAAAAAGTTGTGTAAAAAACAAAAATTTTCTTATATAAAAAAAGGAATTCTTTTTCTCCTAGAACTCATCACGCGTGTAGGGACAAACCAATTTTGATCATTTTTGTTTTGTTGATTATAAGAAAAAAAGTTTCTTCACGCCCATATCCTCGACGACGTAGGCAGAGGCACAACCAGGCACCCACGACTAGCCGAAGACACTAAGTCCCACAATGTCGTGCAAGCCCATCGCCAACCGGGCACATACCCAATCCCTAGCAACGTTTTTTTATTCGATTCGGGATTCGAACCCAGGACCTCAGGCAGTCAAGTCCAACAATTGAACCGCTAGACCACACAGGCGATTTATAAGTTTTTAGGTTAGCGTTTATAAGAAAGAAAAAAATTAAAAATTCCATATTCCTTGTTAAGAGAGGACAGCGTTTATCTGGTCAACTAGTAGTTAATATACAATAAATATAGATTTGGTACGCTTATAATCTATATTTATAAAATAACATGTCCTGACTGACTGATCCATCATCGCCGAACAAATTCTGTATGAGTTACAGCAGGATATGTGCCCGGTTGGCGATAGACTTGCCCCCAATCATAATGTGGGACTAAGTGTCTTTGGCTAGTTGAGGATACCTTATTTGTGCCTCTTAGGCGATATGGGCGTGAATATACTTTTTTAAATGACATGGTGGCAGTATTTAGCACTGATGTATTCCGGTCGAGAAGTCTAAAGATTGGGTAGATTTTTTGTTATTTTTGTCATGGGCGTTAGCATCTGCTATTAACCAAATTCAAGTTTGCATCAAATTAATGGATTTAGCAAAATTGAGCATAAATTAGCCATAAATATTCAAAAAAAGCGTGCCTGAGTCTTGAATACAGCGGTGGTCTCCTTACTAAAGCTCATTTAGTGAGGTTTGGCGCCAACTAGGAAATAGACGATATCTACATTAGTTTCTTAATGAATTCTTCACCTGTGCACTTTAAATAAAACAATTGTAAAAACTGCTATAATTGGACTGCCTTACTTAATATATACAAGATATTCAACACGAAAACACCGAGTCCGTATTTTTTCTCGATAGTTCCTAAAACGTCAGCAGACTTCTAGTAGGTTCATTACCCTAGCCACCAAAAAGCGACGCACCTCTAACTTTTATGGTGACTATAAGCCACATTTGTCTCAATCGAGAGAGTCGTATACTTTGTAGTGCTTGTTCACTGTTTTGTTACATAAAAATATTGGATAAGAATTATACTTATACCCTTAGAAGGAATTACACTCATAGCATTATGATACGTGGCAATCGCGACCTGAAATGACTGTCTGCATCTTGAATGAAAAGAACAGGACAAAAATTGGTAAAGCAGTTAAAACCTTAAAACAAAGGAATGTTTTCGCCATTGCCTCTGTGGTCTAGCTAGACTTGGCTTGAGGTCTTGAGGTCCCGAATTCGATTTTCGGGTTGGGCAACAAAATATAAAATGCATATTTTCAAAAAAATAACGTTTACCGGGATTGGATTTATTGCCAGCCCAGTTGGCGATAAGCTTACCACCTATTCCATTATGGGACTTAGTGTCTTCGGCTAACCGTGGGTGCCTTGGTTGTGCCTCAGCCGACTTCTTATTATATTGGCGTCAAGATACCTTAAAACATTCCAGCTGTTGGCAGGCACTAATAACTCATCAACAGGAAACCCCTTTGCTCGTTTCCTCTTCCATAAAAAAATACAATATAAATAAATAGAAATCCATCGTTTGTCATCAGATCTGTAGTGGTTGTAGTTTTCTCTTAATATGTTAACTTGAATAGGCAGTATCTCGGACGAGATCCCATATTATTTGTCCATTTGCGGGTTTCTTTGTATCCGAGCATATGTGTAGCATCAATCATTCGCTGGAAAAATATTGTATCCAGTGATTTATCGGTTTATGGTTTGTGAGTCTACTGTAAAGGATTTTGGTGGCCTCGAATGAAACAATTGATGACTGATTGATTTCAATCCCTTTTTAATTAAAGTGAAATTTATGAAGTAATGTATTGTTTAACTTAATTCTGTTACAAAGTTTCCTAATCGATTTTTATAATGGGATTAATGTAGCGTATGATATTTTAAAGCTTACTGATTATCTCTAAACATCAAACATAAATATTATGTTTTTTTATGTCATGGAAAGCAAACACGCAGTCTGTTTTCCGATGTTAAGAAATTCATGCCGCTTATAGACACCAAAGTTGGTTATGGTGCCTTGGCAACCTGATTTAAGGTAAACTTACAGGCTTTCTTATCCTTCGAAAAGCAACACGTTAACGTCAAGCACTGATCTTACGGCGACAGGAATAGGTAATTTGGTGGTACCAATCGGTAGAGTCGCTACTAAACTCAACTATCTAGTCAGGTGTTAGCCTAAGCTCGCTTTTTACGAGCTGCTTGGCAAGAAGAAGTATATTCTGAAAAGGAGCCCGGACCAACTCGGGCTATTCTATCTATTTTGTTACTTAAATTGAGTTTCATACAATACCACTAGAAACATTAAACCTATTTTTCTTTATTACAGGTATGTGTACATGTCGTACTAAGGTGATGCCCCATGAGGTAGGCTAACAAATCGTGAGGTTCTGTTCTGTTATAAGTTTGGTAAGCATTAATAAATACTAAATTAGTATCTTCCTGCTTGGTAGGAAGGCAGATGGTTTATCCTGCAAAATAAGTCAGGGTCACCCCTAGTTAAATATATATTAAAGCATCACTTTGCGCCATTACGACGCGAAAGATGGACATGTTATCAAACACACTTTAGTATTTATAAAATTAGTATGGAGCTTAATATATTCTCGCTGCAAACTAGTAACTGTTACAATTTAGCCCTAAATCACCTTCGTGATCTAGCGGTCCAGTGTTCGAATTGACTTTATGAAATTCCAGATTCAATTCTTGAGTAAGGCAATAAACAGAAACTTTGTTTTTCATTTCAATAATCAGTAAATCCTCATACCATATTAGGCATTCAGGCAAAAATATAAATTGTAGTTTAGCATTTTAAGACTTAGTGTGTTTAGTCAGTTGTAGGTGCTTTTGTAACTTTTCAGGAAAGCGGGCGTGAAGATACTTTTTTTTTACACAATTATCCTTGACTTTAGGGTTAGTGAGTCAAACATTTTTTATGCATTTTGTAGTGTCCATATACAACGCTTTTGTATAGACTGCCATTACGATGTAAAACCACATAAATTTCAAAATCCGAGCTGTGATATGTCAACTAAAATACAATTCACTCCCGGCCAGTAACAATAACCGCAAACAAATCATTCAGGATATGTGAAACGCATATATTATGACGTGTTAGTTTGTGTATTTCATATATCATATACGATTGTTGTTACATTATCTATAAAATATTTATCAGAAGCTAGTTAAGTGTTATTTGAGTTGGTATTTTGATTGAAAACCTTATATACTTGTAAGAGCGACACCAACTATGTTCACAAATTTTGCTAGTAGATTGATGCTATTTAGTTATTATACCATGGCAACATCGTAGTCATGGGATAATTTCCCAAATAGGTATTATATGGCCATTTCACATTTGTTCATTATTGATTATGTTAGTAATAGTATTAGACGGCAGTCCCTTCGTAAAATTACGACTTGGGTAATTTTAAGAAAAGAGCCTTTTTATTTTTAAAATACATACAACTGTGTGAACTTTTAAATGGAGATCACTTTCCATCAAATAAACCGCCTGCTTTTTTGTCTCCTGTTCCTTATAAAAATAGTTTAGTCTATAATGATGTTGCTGTGATACAACATTTTAAATAATTGCACTGTTCAGTGCGTTGGATGTAACCAACATTGTAGTTAACAATCATAAATGAAAATATTTCTCAACTAATAAATCTGCCACACTACAAATCGCCCGCAACTAGCAACAACAACCACAAATAAATCAATTAGGACGAATGAAAAGCATCACTATGAGCGAGTTTGTTGATTTTTAGAATTTTATTTGTGACGGTATCAATCAAATGTATACTGTTATTTGAATCCCAAACGTTTACGTTTGGGATTCAAATATTACGTTTACGTTACGTTTAAACGGTTTGACTATTTATGCTTTTGGTACTGTGTAGTTAACAAGGTGATAGAGATAACTTGCCCACATTGGTACCAGTGCCTCACCTATTCCTGCCGTCATAAAGTCAGTGCCCGCTGTTGACGTGTTCCGGTTCAGAGGATACGGTGGTCGGTAATCTTAGTTTTGATCGAGGCCTAACATCCGGGTCTCAGGTTGACATCGCACCATTACCACCTTGGTGTCTCTAGGGGGCGTGGATTTCTTACCATCAGGAAATCCGTCTGCTTATTTGCCTTCCATAATTATAAAAAAAAGTTATCTCTATTTCTGACTAGTTTATTAAGAATTTGCGAATTTTTGTTCAAAGGTCAACTTTTGACTTTTGAAAATAATCGAATAGTCTAGACTACTGTAGTCAAATTGTCTATATGTAGGTCACGCGTTATTGTATTTTTACCCTTAGAAAAATACAAACAGTCATTAGGTGGATAGTAAATCCAAACCGGTCACACGTCCGATCCCGTGTAACGTTGTTTTTGTTGGAAAATTAAAAAGAAAACACTTTTCATTGTTGCCCGTTGTATTTTTGTATTCGTGTCATATTTGGTAATTTTGATAGCAATAATATTAAATAGCCCATCACACCTAAATCCAGATGAATAAATAACAAACTATATTTAATATGATTGTAACGTTGCCAATATGCAACTCTTTCAAAAATATAAATAGCCTGAATTATAATACCCCTCATGTCGTACATCTGCCACAATACAAATCGCTTCCGACCAGTTAACAATAACCGCTAATAAATCATTCAGGACGAGAGAAAAGCATCTGTCATCTGTGGGTTTCTAAAATTTAAAAATCATCTCTAATATTACTAACCAAAGTGTATGTTCTTGTTTGTATTTGTTTAATTTAATGAATTCAGTGATAGATTATAGTATATTTATTGTACTAGTGATTACGAATAAGGAAGGAATCCGACAAAACGTCTAAAACTTAATGATTTTGGATATATTTTGAAAGTCCATAATGTTGTTGAGAAAAACCACTTACGATATTCGCCCCCTACACTGAGACGCGGACAAGGACAAGGGACAAGTTTTCACTCACAAGAGAGATAAACGAGAACAATAACTAAGTGAGAGCCACTGGGTCTCATGTAGACTGCTATGTAGTCGTAGCTATGCTGTCGTAAATAACTTCTACGCGTGCTACGAAGCTACGATCGTAGCATATAAATAAGATTATTAAAATGCGTGCCAAGAATAGAGCGGTCATTGCCGTCTGATACTATGATCAAAAATAATTAATAATGGTTTTAATTCTGTTGTCAAAAATAAGTCTTAACAAATATTTTTTAAGGATAAATATGTATGTGGTTTTTAAAATGTTCCTGTCCTAACTAATATAATGACTCTGATTCTAAGTTTGATGGCTACTAAAATACATATTATTCAACTAACTGCTGAGCTATTTAAAGTACATAATCTAAAACGGTATCGCTATGTTTATTGAAAAATCCGTTGTTATTAAAAAAGTATGTTTTCTTTAATCAAATATATTTAGCTTTTAGTAAAACGTATCGTTTAGTTTTAATTGGATACATGTGTGAAAACAAATGTGTCCAATTTAATAAATATATAATATATAAATTGGTCCACTTTGCTGTGATTCGCAAACAAAAAGACAAATAGACAAGAATTAAAAATAGGTTTATGATACATGATATATAGATATTGGTCTATGATATATAATTATTGCAGTAACTTATAGCAAAACGGATTTCTGAAATATAAATACAGCTGTTTCACAATTTTATAGTATGTTTATATAAAAGAATTAAAAAGCCTATCACGAAAACATTGTTTGATTGTTTGCGAAGTTTTGTATATAATACAATAGGGAATTGCCAGTCTCGTCTCCTAAATATCAAATGAGAAAGCTTACATCGTAACTCTCACGTTCCACGGGTAAAATGGGAAATAACTACATAATTCAAAAAGTCTTTTGGTACAGTTTCATGTGGAAATACAGTAGCAAGCATAAAAATTAAGTCACAAAGGTTTTATTAACATTTCTGATTATTTTGTTTTCAGAATCGTGAATCCGACGTCCTTAAGGATTAAGCTATACTTATATAAATATAAAAAATATGCTAAGATTAACACATATATATGACAAGTTTAAATATTTCTTTAAGATCAACATGTTCGTTGCCATCAAATAAACTACAACCAAATAAAAAAAATCAGACGTTGTTACTTGGACTTAAATTTTAACTATTTTAATACATATTAAATAACCAACAAGAGAATTGTTGTTTATTAGCAATTTATGGCTGCAATATTCATTTTTTAAATTTTTACCACTAAGCAAATTGCAACCAGTTCATATCTTTTTTTTTTAATTTCATAAATATGGAAATGAGTTTATTATATGAATTTGTAGTTTGTACCACTGAAGCTGACTCGTGCTTTATAGGTATCAAATTAAAAGGACCGTCCTATTTACTGTAAAAAGTGAAGCATTTTATAGTCTATAGATAATATGTATTTCGTAATTGTAGGATTGTCAAATGACGATTCGTGCTATTTTTGCAAATTAATATAAAAGTCTAATGCAGCAATTTGCCTTGCCACTTATTCTGTCCCATCCTGTATTGTTGAGGTCCACTAAGTAAAATAGACCATCTGCCTTTCTGCAAGACAGCTCGTAAGAGGCAAGCGCAAATAAAAAAATATATTTAAGTCATAACCAACAAGTACACAGGTGATAACTTGACCGGGTAGGGATTCACCCCCTTACCATTTTCTGTCGCCGTAATGACTCTGTCATGTTCCTAGATGGGGTGTAGAGTATCCAGTCGATTTGAACAACATAACATCCATCACAGCCTAAGGACAGCGATGATCCTGTAACATCTATGGCATCTCTAGGCCATCAGGCCACCATCTATATCATCATTATCTCTCACCATAAGAGAGCCGTGCGTTTGGTCTCTGACCTCTGACATAAAAAACTATAATATTACACTATACTCTACCTACCTTAGTAGCTACTGGACACATGTAATCTATACTGTCTGCCTGTTACTTTTGTTTCTCACTGTTAGACAGTTTTGAACTTATTTGCTGTTATATCCCACAAGAATTTATAATAGACCGAATTTTCTGCTCGGCAGTGTATCTATATAATGTCTAACAACTAGCGCCCCCGTTATGGTTCTGTTAGCACACGCTATATTAACTATGTCACCCGATTTCCTTCTAACAATGACTTCACATAAAAAATCACCTATACGTGCTTTCTTAGTAAATGTCCAATTTCAGCGATCATTTTTTTCCAACTTTTTTCCAGATCTTAAAAATGAATTTCCTAATGGTAATACTACGATGGCAACCTAAAGCTGAGATGGTATGCCACTAGTGTAAGTTTGGTCAGAACATTACAATGGAGAGTATTAAGAAAGTAAGGGTACTACTCCGACTAGTCGTGGCAGGGCCGTACAAACTATAAATTTAAATATTGGTTGAACTTTTGCAATATAAAACTTTTTACCCGATTGCAAAACTCAAGGTTATGTTTTTATCGATCTAAGTGTGTATATATTTATTAAAGCATACATCGAATTTTCTTTTTTTCTTTTACAAGTTTTTCTAAGTTTCTTAAATAATTTTAGTGTCTCTAGGCAGCGTGAATTTCTTTCCATCGGGAAATCCGTCTGCTTGTTTGCCTTCCTTTAACATAAAAAAGTATGTTAAGGATTTATAATATCTTGAAATGGTTGTTTATCCAAACCCCTGAGTAGAATAGTCCATCTGTGCCTCTGCCTAGGTAACTTTTAAGAGGTAGGCGTAAGTTAAATGGCTCCCCTACAAAACCACGAATGAGAGAGTACTGTGCAGAATCTTGCCCGAGTAGGGATCCATGGCTTTACATATTCCTGCCGTCATAATGATAGTGTTACAACATGACACTATCATTATGACGGCAGGCACTTCAGAACTCCTTTTTGTCCAAGAGGGGACACGAGGAACAGATACAAGAGGTGGATAATTTAGACCGTATGGGGTGGCAGCTTTTAGGCCCACGCAGGAAGCGGGTGGGCCTTTCATCTTGTCCGTCCAGTCATGGGTTGGGTCAGGTACGGGGTTACCTGCTGCCACTGAGACTGGTTTAGTAGGTAATGGTGATACAACCCGCCTCTTCCACCAAGCGGCATATTCAACAGCAAGCAGCTATATAAAAAAAGTATCTTCACGTCCATATCCCTCAAGAGTTAGGCAGAGACACAACCCATGACTAGACGAAAACACTAAGTCCCACAATGTGATAGGTGGCAAGCATTTCACTAACCGGACACATCCAATCCCGAGCAACATTTTTTTTGTTAGAAAATTGAAGAAAATAAATTTTATTTTTGTTTCGTAACCCGAGAATCGAACCCAGGACCTCATGAAGCCAAGTCCAATACCTGGACCGCTAGACCTTAGAGACGATTATAAGATTATTTTTAGGAAATAAAATTCGTTTTTAAAATTTGTACAGAATATATCAACATCAAATTGAGTCGGAATCGGATTCAGATTGTCGCGACTGGAGGTGATCAATCAAAAGAAATCCTAAGATTGAATTTAACATATCAAACTCAGCGTCGAGACCCCGAGATTTTCCCGGGAAGTTACATTACGTATTATGCATGTGGTTTCTATTTGCGGCGTATTCTTGCTATGAATATTTGTAAAGCGCTTATTCTCTCCGATGCTAGCAACTAGTTGTTGTTCGCTGCTTCGGTCGTATATTAATCTTATTTAACACTGCTATTAATTTAATGTATTTCATTTAATTTATTATTAATTAATATCTTGAATGTTTATTTTGTTTTTCATAGTGAATGTATCGCCTCTGTAGTTTAGTGGTCCGATGTTGCCGTTGACTTCGTGATATCTTCGGTTCGATTCAGGTTCAGGCAACTTAAAATGTTTTTTTTTTAATTTTCTAATAAAGAACTATTTATTCTTGATAAGTTGAATGCCCAGTTGGCAACAAATTTTTCACATTGTAGAATTAAATTCTTAGGCTAATCGTTGATGCCCTAATTATTCCTCCGCCTATCTGTTCGCCTATACGGACTTGAGAATCCCTATTTATTCTTTATTTTTATCTAAGTTTTGTCTCTTTAATAATTTTATCAAATGTGAAAATACACATGCAATAATTATAGTCTCTCGTTAACCATTATAGTATTATGAATTCGTCTGCTTGTTTACCTTCTAATAACATAAAAAAACTTGTTTCATATTTTCAAGTTGCCTGAAAGAGTTTGCTCATTTGGCGAAAAGGTTGTCTTCGAGTATCTGAAAGTTAAAGTTTTATTTAATGTATTTGTAATTTCTTTTTTGTCGTGAACTCTTAAAAGTTATGGTATTGTATTATTTACCCTCAAATTTATACTGTGTGTACTAGCTGTTGCCTGTGGTTCTGACCTCATATCAATATCTTTTATAAGGTTTATGTCTCTGCTAAAATTTGATAAAATTAATACTTGCTTTATTACAGTAGTTCTAACGTCGTCGTCGTAACGTCGTCGTCGCATGGTGCCATGAGATCTATATAATAGTACTTTTGTATGTATTGTAGGAGAACTTCAAATAAGAAATATTCGAAACATTTCCTATTTCAAAATGGCCAATTAACTTGGATAGCTCTCAAATACCCTCCGTACACTTAGTTAGCTTTGTTAAAGAAAACTCTCTGCTAAAACACAACTCCTTTAAATACGGTAACGAAAAAAATGACAATTTCGCGTCAGGGTCGTAATAAGGATTCCGTATAAAGAATAATGAAGTGACTGTTAACTGTGAAACAACTTACTATTTTCAAATCAATTTCCGTAGACTTATTATATTTCTTCCTCTGTCTTGTTAAATATTTTATTGTACCAAAAGCATATTTTTATGGGTTTACAGAACCATAGAAGAAACAGAAGTGTGAATAGTAGAAAAAGGAAAGACACATCTTTGAGTTTGTGTGTGTTTGCGTGCGTGCATGTCTGAGTGTGTATGTGTGGCAGAGAATGTGAGTAAGAAAATTAAAATTTGAATTTATATGTTGAATAAAGTATGAACAGAGATGTGTTTGAACAAATATGTCAGAATCAAAATTTTGCGTTTTGTGTAAGGAACCCCAAAAATAATATTAAATTATTTCCACTCCGCGGATTCAAATTTAAAATTGAGAAGGTATATTTATTCTTTCAATTTTAAAGCACAGTTTTTCATATTGTGTACACGAAAATCAAATAAATAGATTGAATAAATTTGACCAATTTAATCTTAGTTATGTTGTACACATATACAAACATATGCATGCAAAACACACACGAACACACATAGATACATCACACACACATACTTATAATAAATATTACACACAACTAAAGCCTAATTTTATAAAACCTTTGTTTAATTTAATTATTTTGCAACAATGTTTTTATGTTTTTTTTGTTATATTAACTGTATTTTTCACGAAATAGAGTTGATTATGTAATTTGTTTAATACGGAGGTGAGCGTTAGTAGCTGCGTCACAGTTACTGTATGATACCATGAAAAATAGTAGAATTAAGATTTTTGTGTTTGTGTGTTGAATTCGACACGAAAACCGCTTTCTGTATGCTGATACTTGCTATGACACAATATGGAAGTATTAGTTTCGTCCTGGTATCTTGAATAAATTAATAAATCATTTGTTTTTCAACTAATATAAATTATTAGATCAAAATGAATTGCGTTATGTGAGGTTTTATTTTGAATTTATTTTTTTATATATTCAAGACGAAGCAAATCAGTGGATCATCAGATGGAAAGTGATCACCGCCGCTCACAGACATCCTTTTTCTTCCATCCAGGAGTACCATACATAAGTGTCATGTATAGGTATTAAGGGATTTATAAAGGTTTCTAAGAAGTATCCTTTTAAAAATACCACCATTGGTAGCTGGCTCCACATAGGTGTAAGGTAAGAAATACCTCCAAAATCGGACAGTTGTCGAACGATCTCATCGGGAACTCAAACCAAACAACTCTTCAGAGCAATACTTATGGTACATGTGCTAGAAAACACGAATAGACCATTTGATAATTTCCCAGTCAACAACAATTTGGGATGATCTTCATTGGATGCGGTTAAAATGCAGGAGCTGGTACTGGGGAGTCTCACACAGGGAAGGAGAACAGTACTCTATGCGAGCCTAAATTTACACTTTGTATAGTTGAAAGCGATAGTTCGGCTCGAAGTACTGTCTCAGCTTAATGTGAACACTATTTTAGCCTTCTCAAGAAACTGAACATCACTCGAAATATCAAAACCCGAGAACTTTACTGCAGACTGTATAAACTTGAAATATTTACTTTTATGTCTTCTTGTTTTAAAATAAATATTTAACTCTGCCCTATTTTAATAGAAAAGAAGTTGTAACTTAAGATTTATGTAGAGATATGTAAATAACTACATTTACATGCACGAAAGCACAGCACACTGATACCACAAGTTGTAAGAAGTTGGCAACTATTGTAGACCGCGCTCGCAATCAGCCGTCTTTGTTCACTAATATCGTTCTCAATTCCCATTCAGCCCAAACTCAACTAAATTACAAAATGGCGACTTGTTTGTAGATTAAGAATTGTTTTCGAAACTCGATGTTATGAGATATATAAATGACTGTAGTTTCTTGCAACATAAAACTACTTTTTATATTGCAAGAACATTGTTTTTATTAAAACATTGATAGAAACACATTTTTTTAACTCATTAACCTCATTAATTTTCCTTTTTTAAAATTATACATGTATCATGTTATATATCACCTACTCGTAATATATCTGTAGTTGATATATCGTAGATTTGTCCACTTCACAAAACGCTCGGGTATCATTACATTGGCATAATAATTTCACAATTTTATCATCCACTATATTCCGTATCGTGAAAAACGGTGCACATAAAATACTTAAAAAATGTTTTTAAGCCCGAGCTTATCTTTAAGAATATATAGCATTTTTAAACTCATTTTTATCATCCTGCCTGATAGTTTTACGAACTTCTTTTAGTTTTTCCAAATAAATTTCCCTTGGAGTCATACAAATAGTAGGATTAACGAAACATTTTGACGAGGAAGAGAATGCCTGGGCACTCTTTTTGCTTGAATCTCGACTTTAGATGATCTTGGAAACACAGCGCTGATCCTCCAGGAGGAAATTTCACTTTACTTTTTTCATTTGACGTCAGTAAGTCGATAACGTCAATTTGATAGAAAGCGTTTCTCTAATTGCCACAGCCTGCATTGGTATCTTACGAGTATTAACCAATTGGTATAGTTAGCGTTGATATTTTCAGTGAGGTTCAGTTAGGTAGTTATCAGAAAGAAAAACCTGAAATAGCCTTTCAAAAACTTCGTGTACTCTGTAAGGTAAGTCAGTACCTAGCTGACTAATTGCTTGCAACTCGACAAAGCGCAAATTTAGCTTTATAAGGAGTAATGTTCTCAACTCTGGGCACAAGCTTCCTATTCCAGCTTTTTTCTTTTTGACCGCATCCAACGTAGAGCGTCTCCATTATCTATGATCGGGAAATTCTCAATCGGCTTTAAACCTCTGCGTTTCGTAAAGTTGTTGGGTTACTCAAAGTTGCTTGTCGCATTTATAGTGAAAAATTGCGTAAAAATTTAAGGTATCATGCCTAACACCGTGATGTGTGGCAGTCTACAACGGTACGATTCTGAAGACATTTCTTACCTCGCATAACACCTTTGTGGAACAAGTTATTAAGGGCGGTACTTTCAAACAGATACGACTTACGAACCTTCAAGAAAAGGATGTACATTCCTGAAAGGTCTAAAATTCATCTTTGATACTCCTGGTGTTATAGATATTCGCGGGCGACGATGATCACTTTCAATCATGCGACCTAATTACTTATTGCCATTGCCTCCTCTTAAATTAAAAAAAAATATTGGTCATTCTGTAATGTCATATTTTGAAAGCCAGTATCCAACTCAAAGTGGATGAGTGTACATCAAATAAGTGTCAAATGACGTGTTTTATATTTGCTATCTCCGTTGACCAACAGAAATTCAATAGAGGTAGCAAACACAAATGACGTCATTTGATGTACACTTTTGCAGTTTGAGTTGACAACTGAGATACATAATCACCCCCCAGATTGTAATTCCTTCTGCGTTGTCACTTTACTCTCCTTTATTTGTTCTATCTAAACTAATATACTAATAATATCTATACTAATAAATATAAAGAGGAAATGTTCGATTTTTTGTTTGTTGATTTGAAATGAATAAGCTCCGGAACTACTGGACTGATTTCAAAAATTCTTTCACCTCTTGAATGCTACATAATCTCTGAGTGACATAAGCTTTGTTTTATCAAAAAAGGTGCAGCAGAAGCCAAGATACGCTGCTAGAAACTGCTAGTACGCTCATAATTTTACGAAATTATCAAATAATATTGGCCATTTCATGTAGTAGTTGACCTTATCGACTAAAGATTTCGTATCATCGAAGAATCCATCTGTGAAGCTTTAACGGCTGAATTGTTAGACTGGTTATGATGATACGCAAATAATTGAAGATACAAGTTTAAACATAGGCTACGTTAAAAAGAATTCAATTTTCAGAGGGTCGCAACGGATGATGATAGGGATGAAGGTATGTGCGAAACTATTCCACACTGACAAAGTCGCAGGTAAAAAGCTAGTTCTCTTTAAACATCTAAAAATGACAGTAAGACGCGAAGTACTGGGAGCTTTTACCATGAGTTGGTATAGATTACATTTGGTAACTTACGTGTCGAAATCTAACACATTTTTGGTCTAAAATATAATTCTCTTAGTTACCAACAGAGGCGCTGTTCAAAGTTTTCATACAAATAATTTAAAGAGACGATAGCGAGTATAGTAAACTTGGTAAGCCGTAAACTCACAGTAAAGGCCCAGGGAGCTTGTGACAAATTTAACTTCTGTATTCACATTAAAAACTTTTAAATTATAATTTAAATCATGTAAAAGTCTATTTTACCCTGTAAAAAGTTTTTATTTGACTTTTGACATGGTCGTGCGGTTTGACCGCGAAAACAGAGCTTTAAGTGAGAAACATTATTTTTTATTCATGTTATTAAGTTGTAAAAAGTTTTTTTATTAAGTTGTTATACTATGAGTAGTGCACAATATATATTTAAATGTAAATAATATTCTTTTAAAATAAAAGATTCGCATTTCAAATATTTTTAAATAAATAATTATTTTTTAAGTAAGTCGACTAAGTTCTACTTAATTAGTAAGTCGTACTTTATTACTAAGATTTTCTATAATGGGATCCATGGAATATTTCATTATAATTATAACTTTCGTCGCAAAAGTATTACGACTAGGTAGCAAAATTTTGGGAAAACACATTCGGATTGGCAACACCACTAGGTATACTTAATCCTGTCGATATAACGTCAATGCTCGTCAATGTACATTTAAATATTTCTAGGTGACACTATTCTGGAAAAGCCAATATTGTAAAAATATAATTATAAAGGGATAATAGAAATAGAATACAATATAGTTAATTCTGTTTGTGACGTGGTCACCGAACCGTCACATGACATGGTTTGCATGATTGGTTCGTTGGGATCAAAACATTAATTATTCATTCGTTCATTTATTGTTGAGTTGATGATTTATAATTAAGATATTTTTTTAGCACTTGCCCTGCTAAAATAAAAATACTTTGAGAGAAACGGAAGTTATGGCCATTAAAAATATGAACTGCATCTGTAACGATGAACTCATTTAGCAGGTACTTAGAACTGTGTATATATATGACATAACTACCCACGTTAACGGGTAAAAAGGAAATTAAAAATTTCGCCACGGGACTTGAATCCTCAGTAGCTCAAATGGTTAGAGCATTAATCGGCTTGAGACGAAAGGGTACAGGTTTAAATACTGTATAGGGCAAATTTTTTTCTTTCTTTAAGAGTTATAGAGATTTATAATTAATCTATTGAGCATTTTTCTTAATTTAACTTAATTTCTTAAAAGAAAAGAGAAGCGTGAAAGGGTAAGTATGAAACTAGAAGAGAGGTTGTCTAACAGCTTCGAGATGAACACCAAACTCTTTTGGAGGGAGGTGAAGAAGTCTCGGAGTTGTTCGTCTACCTCCAGAATGAATAGAATTAAGTCTAAGAGTGGTGATATTCTGGCAAGCACGCATGACGTGTTAAAACGGTGGAGGGAATTTTATGGAGATATGTATGAATGTGCCCAAGATGCTGCCGCTGGGTCCGAATATTCATATGACTCGGAAATAGCGGTGGCATCCCTTACGGGGTAGGCAGAGTGTGCCAGACCTCACGATCCTGACAAACCTGTCTTGCTTCCTTCACATTCATAACCCTTTTCATACAAACACGCCGGTTTTGGAGACTCTTGACACCACCCTCGGATAATA
>NJDC01000692.1:460382-474564 GCA_002245475.1 Calephelis virginiensis | reverse complement strand
AGTTATGCGTACATGTTTTTAATATTACTAGTATCAATTTTAATTATAAGTTGTTCAATATAAATTATTCAAGTACAATATTCAAACATTATTAAGGTTTTTTTTTATAAGAACGCCATCTTCATTTATCAAGATCAACTAATTTGTAATAAATATAGTTTGTGCGCCATCTGTGATCTTTTACCGTTATCAATATTTTTGTTTGTGTGTGTCAAATGTATGGTAAGTATATGTAAAGTTTTATTTATTGATTTGATGTACTTCAAAAGTATTATTATTAAAAAATATTAGCGTTCTGTACTTCTCCTATACGTTAGCTATAAGTGCTAAATTTCATACTCCTCCGTAAGCGCAATTTTCGTGAAAAGGGGTCCAAAGTTTTTGCTTTACGTATTGATATTAATATGATAAATAAATTAGCCCAGCTTTTTTCAAATAAAAATTAATCAACAAGCAGAAAACAATTAAAAAACTCTTTTGGCGAAACAGTTTTTTTAGCCATTTAATGACCAAGAGGAAGTGAAGTTATCGTTGGAAAGAAAGAAACTGTATCAATTATTTTTGATGACTTTGTTAGTTGAAATCAATAAGAAATAATTTAATGACTACAAAAATAAATAAATGAGTAAATTAAACAAAAAATAGTTAACTAAAAAACATCGCTTTCATCTTGCTTACACCTCAGTTTCTCAGAAATATAAAGTGTCTTTTTGAATAAAAACATGCCTTTGATACAATATTTGTCAAAATAATTGGAAATTAAATTTGTTAATAACTTTGTAATTGGTTAGCCGAGACGCTACCCTTTATTTTTGTGATTAAATTAATAACTTTTATATTAATTTTGAAATTTATTAAACAGGACTCCTTTTCACAACTTTTTCAACTTTCAGTCGAGTAATAACTAAAAGGAAAAAGTTTTAATTGTAAAAGTTATTTTTTATCTTTTACCATTTACTTGCTACTCATCCATAGATGACCCGAAATATACGTAACATAAGTTATAAATGCTTTATAAACTCGTTGATCGAGGGCTTAGCGTAGGTACATGCCTAACTCCACCGACTAATCTATTCCATTTCCATATTCCAGTTCAGGTTCAATTCCACTAGGGGGCAGACATTTGTGTATTTTTTATATTAACAAACAAGCAAACGGCTGTTCTGATAGTAAGAGAAAACTGTGGTCTATTATCGACATAGATGTTACAGATGCGTCGCTGCCCTGAGGCTGGGATGAAAGGACTATTTGCAAGCTTATCCTCCAGACCAGAATATGATTGAGTCAACATGGTGGTAGGAGTAAGTAATGAGGCTGGGATCAGAATCAGAATCAGAAAAAACTTTATTCACTTGAACCATACATGTGGTATTTTTGCGCGTCGACATTTTTTTAAACTACCACCGGATCGGAACGCGGCCACACACTGAGAAGATCCGGCGAAAGAAACTCAGTGGGCTTGTATTTTTTTAATTATAATAGTTACAATATAAACTAGATTAAAAATGTAAATTACAATCTTACTTTTACTTAAATAAAAGGTACAACAAATCACATTACAAATTGCAGTAGGTGATTGAAACCTCTATTCCCAAGTATGTTCATCTTCCAAATACTCTAAGACTGTATAATAGCCTTTTTGACATAATTTTGTTTTGATACATTTTTCAAACTTATTTAAAGGTAGATCTCTGATACCAATGGGCAACTTATTGTAGAAACGTATACATTGACCCAAAAAGGATTTACTAATTTTATGGAAACGAGTTTTGTTTGCACATTTGTGTGTGATGCGTGAACATCACATTTTTTTGTAAACAAACATAGATTTTGTTAACATACATTAAATGCTCATAAATGTATTGAGAACTGAAGGTTAAAATATCCATAGATCCATTTAGTTGTACATTGGAATCTACTAGCCTAATATAGGGCATTGAAAATCTAATACATTTCGTCTTATTACTATTTAAAAGAAGATTGTTAACTGTAAACCTATGTACAACTTTGGATATCGCATTGTTCACTTCGTCATACTTACCTAATTAACTTTTCACTTTAAATATAAGTGAAGTGTCATCCGCGAACAAAACAATATCGTGGGTATCCCTTATGTAATAAGGTAAGTCATTTATATATACAAGAATCAGAAATGGACCAAGAATAGAGCCCTACAGTAACCGCAGAACCCGAAGAAGTTTTACCATTTATTTTAACCCTCTGAACTCTATTGTTCAAGTATGAGATCATGACATGAAGAGCTTTGTTCTAAATTCCGTAATAGCGTAATTTCCTGTTCAAAGTATCATGATGAACACAGTCAAAAGCCTTAGAGAGATCACAGAATACACCTAATGCATCATGCGAGTTCTCCCAGGCTTCAAATACATTTTTTAACAATTATACGCCTGCATCAACGGTTGAGCAACGTTTGGTAATTCCAAACTTTTTATTATGTAACAATTTGTTCGTATTGAAGTGATTTAACATCTGATTAAGTATTAATTTTTCAAATATTTTACTTAGTGTAGGCAGAACTGAAATAGGGCGAAAATTTGTTGGGTCAGAAGTGTCACCAGATTGAAATAAAGGCACTACCTTGCTTTGTTTCATTAGATCAGGAAATATACCTTTCGATATGCAGCAGTTAAATATAATGGCCAAATGTGGTGCAATATCATAAATTATTGATGCAATCGTTTTAACAGAATGTCCCCACAAGTCTGACGTTTTTTTAGTTTGTAGTGATTTAAAAGCTTTAATTTTGTCTTTCGTATCGACATAGGTAAATTCGAAAGCTTTGATACATTCCGTTACAGTTTGCTTCAATATTGTTTCGGAAATAACAGAAGATGAGCAAAGAGTTTTAGTTGTTTCAATTGGAATTCGTGTAAAGAATTTTTCAAATTCTTTTGCTATTTTCACACCCTCTTTAACAATACATCCATCTATATTTAATTTAAGTCCGCCATTAATAATTTGACATTTACTAGTTTCTGTATTTATAATATTCCACGTGGCCTTGATTGTGCTATCGGATTTTTTAATAACGTTTTTCAAATACATAGACTTAGCAGTGAAACATACTCTTTTAAACAATTTTGAATATACTTTAACATAGTTTTTAAATTCAATGCTATGTTTATATGATTTTCCATACTATAAATCAAATAACCGTTTTCTACTTATTAATATACCGGTTGTTGCTCACTTACTGAAACACGCCCGTTTTTTTATATTTTTCTTCTTATGTGTGAATACTTTATTATGCTCGTTGTCAATTAATTTAAATAATGAATTAAATAATTTATTTGGATCATCGTTATAAGGTAGACTTAGCAGTTTTTCGAATACATTATCCCGAAAGTGTTCTAATCGACTAGAATTAATTGGATTATAAGTAATATATTTCTTTTGACACTTCTCAATTTTCATAGAAAAAATAGCTTATTGACCACAGTGATCAGATTCTAATTCACTTATAACTGAACAGCTAACTGGTGATATATTTGTAAAAAAATTATCCAAGCAAGTAGCTGTAGTGGCCGTTAATCTAGTGGTTTCCAAGATCAAAGGACTATTTGCAAGCTTATCCTCTGGACCAGAATATGATTGAGTCAACATGGTGGTAGGAGTAGGTAAAGCGGTGGGTTCCTATCTGGGAAAGTTGCAAGTATTCTACTAGCAATGGTCTTCTTGGTAATTACTTATATTTTAATTTTGTGCTTGCCTCTTAGGAACTGCCAGAAAGGAAGGCAGATGGTCTATTCTACTCAGCGGACCCAAATCAACGAGGAATGTTGTTTAAGGGCAATGGATATGTAATGTAATGTTGTGTCATGAACATTTAGATGTCTGTATTTCTGGATCTAGGTGTTTATTAAATTTACTCCGATATCTATTTAAGTATTTATATGTATTAGTATCGTTGACTAACATAGCACAAGCATATAATTTGCATACTTGTGGAGTTAGATTCAATTTGTGTAATATGTACAGGACCATTTGTTTATTTTATAAAGAAATTGAGGTTTTTTTGTAAGTAAGAAAGTATTTTTACGCCAATATCCCCGAAGGTTTAGGCAGAGACACAACCAGGGCACCCAGGTAAGCCTATCGCCAACCGGGCACACATCCAATCCCAAGCAACATTAATTTTATTAGAAAATTTAAAATATGTGTACATTTTGTAATTTTGTTTCCCGACCCAGAAATCAAACCCGAGACCTCAAGAAGTCAAGTCTGACGCTGAACCGCTAGAGCACAGAGGCGATTTTATGTAAAATAAAAAATGTAAGCTTAATACAGGTGTAACATATTACACCCATCTTTGATGTTTGGTTAAAATTGATAGTGACTAAAGATGAAAAATAAATATTTCACATTAAGCGTGAATTCATAAGATCCCAGATTTTGATAGTATAAAATATAATGTCCTGAAGTGGCCATCGGTCGAGAATTCTAGTTTATAGACAAATATTTATCACAAACCTCAGTCACTTGGTGATAATTCAGGAATAACACTGAACTTAAGTGCTTTTACTTTTTACAATAAATCATAACCTGAATCTTGTTTGGTTCTTAACAAAGATTTATAAATAGCTGTCATAAGATGAAGATCCATTTGAATGTAAGTTAATTAGGTGGATGATTCATTTGTTTGGTAAGCCGCAACAATATGTAATATGTCTGAAAAGTTTCATTTATAATGGAGCTTTGCTAGAGGTTTCATTTGCGGATGATGAATATATCTTGAACAACAGATAGTATAAATAACTACATACATACACTGTATTCACCTCAACTCTCCTCTCCTCTGTGGTCTAGGGGTCCAGGTGTTGGACTTGACTTCATGAGGTCCCGTTTTCGATTCCCGGGTCGGGCAACTAAAAGAAAATGATTTTTCCAATTTTGTAACAAAAAATGTTGCCCGGGATTGGATGTGTCACATCCAAATGTCACAAATCGTACAGAACTCTCTAGCTAATCTAACATATTAGCACTGTATTCATAAAAATGCGCCAGTTTCGCAAACTCTTAATATATAGTGTTACTGGTAACTAATGAGTAAGCTTTCTAAGGCGGCTTTAGTAAATCAAAAGCACCAAGTTCTAGAATAAAAAAAAAAAAAAAGAGTTTTGTTCTCCATACATTTCGTCTTTTAAACTTTTTAAATAAACTTTTTATATGGAGAACTAAATTCTTTTATTTTTCTTCGATTCTTCGATTTTATAAAAGTTGTTGCTTTTGATGTACGTTAGTTGCCAGAAACCCTGTACAAACTTATTTTAAAATTGTTCTTATTTGTTTTACAATAACTAAACATGTTATTAGTATATTTACAACCTGAGACTAGGTTTTTAAAAGCTTCTATAAAAAAAAGTATCTTCACGCCCATATCCCCGAAGAGGTAGGCAGAAGTACAACTAAGGCACCCACGGCTACCCGAAGACACTAAGTCCTACACTGTGATAGGTGGCAAGCCTATCGCCAACCGGGCACATTTCCAATCCCGACCAACATTTTTTTATTAGAAAATTGGAAAAATCCAATACAATGCGGGACCTCATGCAGTCAAGTCCAACACCCGGACCGCTAGACCACAGAGGCGATAAAAGCTTATATGAGTAAGTTTATCACCAACTGGTAATCTGGAATACGATTACAGCAAAAACTGATTATCAGTAAGTTATAGAAATTAAGGCATATGATTCGATATATTATGTAATAGGTCTGAAAAATTTTATACATAATCGAATCTAGGTGGTAGAGTTTCGCAGTGACTCGCCCGGATTGGTACCACTATCTTACCTATTCCTGCCGTCATAACGTCATGACGTGTTCCGGTTTGGAGGGTAAGGTAGCCGGTAAACTTACTTTTGCTCGAGGCCTAACATCCCGGCCTCAGGTTGGCAACGCACCATTACCACCTTTGATGTGTCTAGGTGGCCACGCCACTTACTATCTATTATCTTACTATCTCTATGAATTTCTTACTATCTCGATCCGCTTGTTTGCCTTCCATTATCATATAAAAAAAACCTTTCAAGTGGCTTTTTTTTTCATAATAAACTACACATTCTTTTACCTTTTGAAATAATAAAGTGCATTAAAAATTATATGACGCACCATGTATTGCCAACTTGTGGCGTCATAAAAGCCTTTTATACTAATAAGTTGACCACGACCGCTAGGCATCAACCGAAACAATGACCAGATACTGCTGTCATGACAATTGAAAGTTAAGTAACAACAATAAATAAATTAAGTAATAATAACTCTAAAATCCTTCACATGGTAGGAGATAAGTGGATGTTAGGCTTATTGCGCATGTCTACCGGCTACCCTACCCTCCGGGTCGTCAGAATGGCGGCAGGAATAGATAAGGCGCTGGATCCTTATCCGGGGTAGTTTTTGCACGGAATTCTACCACCAGTGGCCTATTTTTTTATGGTGATCTATATGATCAGTGCTAGCATCTCACCAGTCGCCTGGTAGAGAGGCAAATAGTCTATTCTTCTCATCGGAGCTGGACCAACGCAGAGAATTTCTATTTTCTAGTGGTCGCCCGTTGGTCGAAATTCGACCTTTATAAATTTTAATGTCTTGTTGATAAGAACGCCATCTTCATTTCTCAAGACCAACTACTTTGTTTCCAAACTGTATGGTACGCCATCTGTGATCTTTTATCGTTATCATTAATATATTTATTTGTGTGTGTCAAATGCAAGGTGGGTATTGTTTTATTTATTGATTTGATGTACTTTATAAGCATTATTATTGAAAAATATTAGCGTTCTGCACTTCTCCTACCTATATACTGTAAGAATGCCAAATTTTATGCTCCTACGTCTGCGCAATTTTCATAAAAAGGGGTCCAAAGTTTTGGCATCACGTATTAATATATAGATTTGCACACCACAATGTGTATTCAAATATAACATCCTTCGACAAACATGTTTTCATTTGTAATTATCGTTAAATAGCAAAATTTTTTTTTATAAATAAATATCCCTGGACAAGTCACACATATTGAATCTAACCCCAAACTAAGCAAATTATATGCTTGTGTTAATCAACGATTCTAATACATGGTAATACTACAATAGATATCAGAATAAATTTAATAAACACCCAGACCCGGAAATGGAGACATCTAAAGGTTCATCAAACATATGCCTGCCCCCGTCGGGAATCGAACCCGAGCCTCGTAGTTGGTTAATGTAGTATGGCGTGTACGCTAGCCACTCGACCTACGACGCCGTCAAGTCATTTAATTTGATTACTTTGAGGTTAGATAAAATTTGTAAAATTTGACCAGGGATATCTTTTTATTTATTTATTTTTTGATGGTAAGTTATAAAGTAATGATTTATTTATTTTCTCATTCATTCGTTTTATCATTTACACTGTCATTCAGTTATTAATGTTTTCGAAATTTAAAGAAATAAACAGTTCTTTTTTATTTTTTAATTTAGACTATAAGCAGCGTGCTCAGAATAATAGATAAATATATTATATTGAATGTCGTTCAGAAGCTTCGTCTAATTTCCAAATGTCTGGCGCTAAGTGCCTTTAGTTTTTACAATAAATCATATTTTCTTAATCTTGTTCGGCTCTTTAGCAAGATTTATGGAAAGCTGTCGCGAGATGGAAATCCATTTCGGTGTAAGTTAATTATGGACGATGATTCATTTTGGTGAGCCACAACAATATGTAATGTGTCTGGAAAATTTGTAAATTATAATCCCTGTCTTTGTGCCGAGCTTTAAAGCATATACGCCAACTCCTTATCTAGTAAGAGCTTCTTATTAAAATATTTTCACGCCCGTATCCCCGAAGCCGTAGGCAGACATACAACCAGGACACCCACGACTAGCCGAATATACAAAGTCTCACATTGTCATAGGTCTTAAACCTATCTCCAACCGAGCGCATATCCTATCCCGGGCAACGTTGTTTTTACTAGAACATTGATAAAACACATTTTCTTATAATAAAGTAAAATTTTGTGAATACTTATCAGGACTAGTACCACCCATTTACCTATACGTATTTTTTGCTGCCATAGCACCAATACCTACCACTGTGTCGTATTCAGTTTTACAGGCAAGGATATGTACGCTACGATTATCTACTTAACTTTAAGTTGTCAACGCACCATTACCACTTTTGATATTTATTGGCAGCTTATCTCTAGCCAAAAGGAAACCAAATTAATAAGTATCTAGACCTTAATCGAACCGGACAATTTGTGAAATATAAATTGGTAGTTTATTTGCTATGGTGGAAAATGTATAATCTTATTTTAGTATACAGTAAAAAACATGAAAATAAAATCAAAGAAATCTCAGTTATTACTTCCACCGTTAAATACATATACAACTTTGGTGATTGATAATATTAATAAATAAACACTAAAAATACTCTATCTAAGTGTTCATTCAGAAGAAAATATCGGGAAAAATGTAGGAGAGAACAAATTGGTGGAGTCGAATGGCAGCAAAGTGTGAGACGCTGGGGAAATCACAAGCTTTTGTGGGCACACTGAGTGCGCGGGTTTCAGAATGTTTTATTTTCTTATATTTTCATTTAGATTAACATACCCAAAACCATGTATGTGAGGTATTTGTTAAGATTCTTATCTTTTTTATGTGGCAAGATGGCGAAGAAGCTGATGGTTACCCCTATGGTGAGATACAACCGTAGCCTATAGTCTCCGTAGATGTAAATGCGTCACTGTCGTCTGACCGGGTGTAAGGCCATTTATGCAAGTCTATTAGCAGCTCTCTGGATCGGAAAATAACACTATCAATATTGCAGTATAATAAATTTCCCAATAACATGAAATACTTTCCAATTAATAAATTTAAGAAATGTGTTAAATCTAAATTATATGAAAAGGGTGGTAGAGTTTCGCAGCGACTCACCCGGATTGGTACCACCGCTTTACCTATTCCTGCCGCCATAACGTCATGACGTGTTCCGGTTCGGAGGGTAAGGTAGCCGGTAAACTTACTTTTGCTCGTGGCCTAACGTCCCGGCTTCAGGTTGGCAATGCACCATTACCACCTTTGGTGTCTCTAGGCGGCGTGAATTTCTTTCCATCAGGAAATCCGTCTGCTTGTTTGCCTTCCAATATCATAACTAATTTACTTAATTCTTTCTAGAGATAGGAAATTAAACATCTTGTTTTTTTCTCTTGTTTCGGTTCTCAAACTTCTTTAAAGAGTTTTTTTAACCATTAGTTGACATAAAAAGTTGTTGTGAAGTATCCGATGTAAGAAAACAGTAAAAACGATTCGGCATATTTGGACGTATAACAACTTACGGTAAATTTTGTGAAAGTGACTCATAGTAATAGTTTAGTTTTGTTTTACACGACGACATCTAAAACTTCTTAATTTGCTTTGACAAATACACATTAATGAAAGCTTAAGTGTGTCTCAAACTTTATCTTGTTCTTATTTGTATTTATTTGACGCGTTTAAGGCTCATTTCAAATGAACTACTCATACATTTATGTTTGACGAATTTTTGGGTCACTATATTTTTCAGATTACTTGAAATACTTATTAAATGAAAACAGACAACAAGGTTGTTTGCTTTAACACATAGATGGTTTATAAATAAGAAATATATACGTGAATAAAGCCTCAGGTGAGTGTTAGTTTGTATATAATATTTGAGTTTAAGTATTATTATCCTTATTATCACGAAAACGTGAAAAGCCTTTGTTTATAAATATTTATACAGGGCGGTTTATAACGTCGAATAAACAATTTGATCAGGAGTTGTTTTGAAAATAAGGCTGTTTATCTACTTTTAATTTAAAAATAATGTTTAAGAGGATTGGTCACAAAGTTTTGATTCTATAAAATATTATTTTAAAAAACAGCTGATAGCTTAAGTGACATTGAAGTCTGTATAATTTTCTCGGCTTGAATGTTTGTGCAAAAACCGTGAAAGTAAATATCTTAGATTTTTTTTTGCGAAAAATCTTTTTTGAAGCCGAACTCCATAAAACTTTGACATTATTCTAGTAGCTAGTATTGTTAAAAATATAAAATATGGTCAATGAAGCATAACATAGTAAAGGTAAACAGTTTTTTTAGGAAAAAACAGTGAGTAGGGTTTGTTGATGTTATGTTATATGTATATAAATAATATATTTCAAAAAAAATCTTCTTTAGTAATTAACAAATTTACTTTTGATTTTAAGTTTAAATCGTCGCGTGTAATTAACAATTTTTAATTATGCGGGATAATCAGGATATGTTTTACTTGTCGATATTTCTTTCTAGTTATATAGAGGTGACCACGGTCTTCAAATAACTTTACTTTTTTTTCAATTATTAAATATTCACAATTCTTTTACTTGTTACATTTACATTTGTAAAAACATTTGTGTTTAATATAAATTTTCCGTTTCCAGATGACACCATGAAGTTATAGGTCACTCTCTTGTGGCCAAGGTATTAAGCCTTCCTGATGTTATAGTGTAATATCTGACAATATAGTAGCAGAAACAGGTAAGGCGGTATATCCCAGTATACTTGCGTGATGACTCATTTATCAACGTGTAAGAAATAAAATGCAAGGCAGAAAGGCGCTAGGCAGAAAAATCTGTGTAGAATAACAAAGGACACGGATCCATAGAGACAAAGGAAAAAAATGTTTTTCTTAAATAACACTGATGCTTGGTAAATAACTACTGTCATTATTTTTTCGCTGTCCTGGACAGCGCCTTAGTGGCGACTGATAAAATAACGCTCGATAACAGGGAAGTAATATTTTATATTATTTTCATAACAAATGCGTTAAGTGCTAATGTATTTTATGAGAAAACAACTTAGTATAGGCGCAATAATATTATTTTCGATAGTTACTTTCTCGATTTGTTTGTCACTAATAACGTGACACTAAGAGTCGGTAAAAGTGAATGACAAGTATCGTGTTGCCATAGTATCGTCTACGCTGCTGTGCTTTCTTCCAAGGATAGGATAGCTGATAACTTACTGAGGCAAGTGGCATACCACCGTAGTCTCAGGTTTGACCATTTTGTTGCAATTTTTAGTATGCCATTACAAAAGCCTTCACATCTGTTTTTTGGAAGGCCAGTGTTAGCGTTGACTAGATGAGGTATCGGATTCGATCCCCATATCGGGTACACATAGACATAACTCAACAAAATGAGCGTTTTCAGTTTTCTTTTAAAAACACAGTTGATTGGGATTGAATATGTGACCCGTAGGCGATAGGTATGCCGTCTATCACATTGTGAGAATAAGTACCTTCTGCAAATCGTGAGTGCCCTGGTTATACCTCGGCTTACTTCTTCTGGAATATGGGCTTAAATATATTGAGAAAATCAATCTGTTGGTCCTCCAACGTCACAGAACAAGGATCTTACATACATACAGACATACTAATTAAACACGAAACATAATCATAATCATATAATCCATAATCATAATCATATAATCCAGAAATAAGCTATTTCTTGTCATAATAGTTGTATTAGCCACAAAGTTACGGCGTCTGAAGAAGCAACCACTAGTTATATCTATTCTCGTATTTTACGATCGAGTACTATTTGGACAAAATAACAAAATGTAAATTACATTTCTGTTAAAATGGCATAAATTGTTGTAAAATGCAGTTTTAGCATTTTGACCGCCTCGTAGTTCAAGCGGTTAGCATGCACCCCTAATTTTACCAATTCAGCTTGGCACGCGTTTGATTCCGGACAGGTTTCCCGATAACAATGACTGATGCAGTTTAGTATGATGAGGGTATTTATCTGTATTTCTAGGTCTTTGTTTTTATAAAATTGATATATCAAGGATACATCTGTTAGCTACTATAAGCTTATTTTACTTTTTCGTACCTATACTAAATGTCTGCTTTCTATGTATAAGATAAATCTTTTAGACTCAGAAACCTACTTTGTTTTAATGATTCTTTTGTTCCATGCTCTGTAACCCGTTTTTGTGAAGATTTTATAAAAAAAATATATGAATCACAAGTTTTACAAGTTTGGTTTCAAAATTCAAAAATGCTTTTCTTAAAACTTTTATGTTAGATGTTTTTAAATGTTACATCAATAAGTATAATTTGATCAATTTTTTGTTATCCAATAAACGCGTATAATATAACGCGTATAATAAACGCGTTTGTTATATAAAACGCGTAAAAATAAATGCAATGACGAAATAAAAGATAAAAGGAAATTCTAAGTGAACAATTGACATAAGAAGCGTTACTTTGCGGTAGTATAAAATGAATAATTTGCAACTTTCCGCTAAATGTTTACGTTTTTTAGGGCGACTAAACAGGAAAAGCTAAATGAATTAGACTTACTAGAAGTTGAAGATCACAGGTATATGACCTAACTCTACACAATACACTTAACATACGCATTGCGTTAGTATCATTAGAATTTTTTTAGCATTCTAACCGGCTTTTAGGTTGATTGTGAATATAGGTAGCTTTTGACAAATACCAAAGGATCATTTAGATTTGTCATTTTTAATTTGAATTTGCAAAAGGTTCTGTGTTTATATTTTGTGGTATCGAACCACTTGAGTTGCCTGACTGTTAAAATAGGTAATAAGCAAAAGTTTTGGAGCGAAATTTCAATATTAATTTCAACGTTATTTATATTTAAAAAAAAACTGCATAATTTCTTTTAAACTAGAGAGAGTTACGTAGTAAGAGTACAGAGTAAGAGAGAGATACGTATCTAGATTATGCAGCAAACAGATGCCTAATAAGTGCCTAAATAAATAAACAAACATCTCCACAAATACCAATATTGGGATTATTTCCTAAAACACATTTCCTAAAATACATTGTCACATGTATGTGGTTTGATAATTATATTTGCTTATGTCGGGCTGTTTACATGTTTTGAAAGCTTTACTGTAATCTTGAAATATGGGTTTGTATGTTCTGTACACATTGACATAGTTTCATCTAGAAGAGCCTTTCTGTATTAATAATGTGTTAATAAATTGTGTCTGCTGACATGTCATTTACATCATAATATTAAATTTAATTATCTTTTTTTATTCATTTTTATTTCTTTCTTTTCCAATTTCTAAGAGTGACCAATAACTTTAACCTAAGGGGTGACAACTATCCCTTTTTGCAAAATTCCAATAAAATTGTAAGTATAAGCATCTAATGAGTAAAAAAAACTTGTATGGGTTAATTAAAAGTTTCTTATTGCTTCAGTACGATATTTATAATTTTTTAACCCTGTTTCATGTATTTCACCCCTTTTAAAGCACCCCCTTTATAAGGTATGACAATATAAAATTAATTATAAATTATTACTGACTTTGTTCTGGATGAAATAACTCATTTTGTTTGTGTTCAACACAAAAAAATTATGTCCTCTATGTATATCCCATATATATACATATATTGATGACTTATTTATTGTGAATCGAATTTTTTATTTGTACTTATTTGAATATTTTATATTCATAATTTTCAACTCCTATAATTCATCACCTTATCACCAAAAAAAAAAATATTTACGGCATTTATACAACGTTATACTTGTACATGCCTCAGAAATTACGTACAACGGGGAAAAGGTTTTTAGTAGACAAGATATTTATTAAATTGAAAAGGAAAATTAAAATGTTAACTTTATGTTATTCTTTCTTTTGTACCATTAAAGTTATATAAAAATGGTCAAATTTTTTTTTTAAATTGTCATCATTGTCGTTTTTACCTTTATCATGTAATGTATCACAGCCAGCGTACGAATGATAGAAGGCTACAAACTGCTCATTTTCTTTTAAATAAATATTTCATTTAAAAATGTTTAATGTAATGACCAAAAATGTTTTTAATAACGTTTGAAAATATAACACGTGCTCTATTTTTCGATGATGGAAGCACACTGGCTTCGTGTCTCCAAAAGGCACAGATACAATACATACACAAGTATTTATAATATATACACACACATACACACACACACACACAAATGAATATACAAAACGGCCCCCTTTACCAAAAAACCGGATGAGGCCAGCTGTATGTGTTTTCCTTCGTGTTTCTCTGATGCATATTTTCACTTACACTCCAAAATCTATCCTGCGCAAAAATTAAAAAAAAAAGTTTATTTCGTTTTTTGGTATCTCGGTAAATTTTCAAGCTATTT
>NJDC01000692.1:438407-460243 GCA_002245475.1 Calephelis virginiensis | reverse complement strand
AAAAATTAAAAAAAAAAATATTTCGTTTTTTGGTATCTCGGTAAATTTTCAAGCTATTTAATGTCTCAAAACGTAGTTTTAAAGGGAATTTTATAAGCTATAAATATATTTAAGTTATTTTTAAAAGGGCAACGTTTAAAGGCTTCATAAATGGCATCAGTCATATATATGGGCAAGCTTTGAAAGGTCATATCTCAGTTATTTTACAAGCTAAAAAAAATTAAAAAAGCAAAATGTTTATTAAGGAAAAATCTAACTTTTGCTCCTTACTCATTTTGACGTATATTCTATAGTTTTTCTAAAATTTTAAATTTTCGAACTTACGCATTCAAACTCTCACAAATCGTTGTAAGTACATGAATGAAGTAAATTGACCATGAATTATCTTTTAATTGCAATTTGGGTACTATTGCCAAGGGTGAAATTGAGTTTTTTTAACTCTCGTTTTAAAGCATTTTAAAAATACTTTGAAAAAGGTTCTATGCAATTTTTTCGAAAAAAATACCATTATTCCTTTATTTGACGTTGAATTTAAAAAAAAATTCGTTCAAATAAAGTATTCTACCTTTAATAAATCATTACTCGATTATATAGAATAGGTCTACAATCAATTAAAAGGCACCAATCTCTTTGTTTTTTTATAAGAATCATTTTTGAATCATACTCTTTTATTGATAAAATGAATAGTTTTCGAGTTATTCATATAATTTCGATTAAAAAGTGTTGTTTTTTTTTTACGAAAAATGCCAATTTTCAATTGCGTATAACTCGACAACTATTGAGTTTTTTAAAAAATGCTTTAAAGAACAATTTTCCTTTAAAAAAAATCACCCCCTAGTTGGGGTGAAACTCCCCCCAGGCAAAAAGCACACATCGGGATAGGGTAGATTTTGCTTTTTGAGGTATTCGCTACATGCTGTCAAAATTTCATGAAAATTTATGCAGGTTCAAAAAATTCAGAGATGAAAACCTTGGTAGCTTGAAATGTACTCGTAATCTGACATGTATACAATGTTGTGTTTCTTTCTTTCGTTTTTCATTAAAAAGACAGCATGAATCTAAAATAACTTTATTTTGCGCAAAATAGGATCTACCACAAATTTCACATTTTAAAGAATTCTCGACCATCCGAACTGGTCTTCAAATTGCATCCATAAATAACAAACATTTCATATTAATATTAATGTGAATCTATTATTAAAGTGGAGAAATCCTAAAAATCATCGGTCCATAACTATTTCCACATCGTCGCTCCACTTACAGCCCCACAACACACAAGGCCACTTCGAAACATTTTCCCCTAAGGGCTTCAATCCATAAAAGTGCCATACCAGTTAATATTATTCATCGCTACGAAAATAATATATTTTTATTTACTGGTACACTTTGCGACCAAATGTCTATAAGATATGTAACACAGGTCAACAAAAGAACTGCCCGAACATCAAGAAAAGTGTCTTGTATTGCCCCGGACTATATGGATTTAAAATTTGACCTATTCCTTATTCCTGCTACCATGATGAGTCTGTCAAATCCCGGTTCCTATTATGCTTAGGACAGTTACGCACCTGTATCATTGTTGTGTCAATAGGTCACAGTTGGCTCTTACGACTTCGTGAAAAAAATGTTAACAGACTCTCAAAATTATAAGGTTTTCAATTCGACTGACGGTTTTTATTTGTATCTTTGTTACGCGATTACGGTCAATAACTAACTAACTATGATGGTTCTTTTTACAAAAGGACCGATAAGTGTTTTTTAAGTGCAAGCGTGTATAAAAAGTACGTGTTATTAAGTGAAACTCAATAAGCATAAGATAGATCTTTACAAAAATTACAAAAAACCATCTCGGAGTCATGACCTGCCTTTCCGAAATAGAATAATCAAAAAACGACGTGGAAATGTAACTTTGTTTTTTGCAGTGTTAGGCCCACCACATACATTCTAAACTCCCTTATGGAATTCCGAAAGAGTCTATACAAAACTGTGGAGTTCCCACATACATACATTTTTCGTACGGAATTTGAGTGGATTGGTGGCGAAAATTTCGTGTTGAAATTTCGAAACGGAATTCGGTACAGATTATCTGCACATATGGCGAGTCTTACTGCACTTAAATTATTGAAAGTGCATGATTGTCAACTAAAGTAATAAAAGTGCTCAACTGAATTTGGCTATAAAAATATCGTTAAGTTTCTAGATTTTTGAAGCAAGTATTTTCTGACAATCTAATATTGTAACGACGAATAATAGTGCCTCAACCAGGATATAAAAGTGAAGTAAAGAAGTTAGAAAAGAATCCTCATATGAAAGCATATTATTGCAAGTTATTGATAAGAAATTATCCATTAAAAATAAAAAAGATGAGCAAGTATGAAGTATGAAGATTAACTTAAGTTTGGTACAACAACAATAACATATCTTCACGCTAAGTCAGTTAGGCAGAGAGTATGGAGTGCCAAATCTACGGTCCTGGTAGATCTGTCTTGCTATTTATTTCTTGACAGTTAAAAGTATCTTCACGCCCATATCCCCGAAGAGGTAGGCAGAGGTACAACCAAGGCACCCACGACTAGCCGAAGACACTAAGTCCCACAATGTGATAGGTGGCAAGCCTATCGCCAACCGGGCACATTTCCAATCCCGACCAACATTTTTTTTTATTAGAAAATTGGAAAAATCTAATTTTCTTTATGTTGGCCGACCGAAGGATTCCAACTCAGGACCTCATGCAGTCAAGTCCAACACCCGGACCGCTAGACCACAGCTTGCTTAAACTTGCTTAAACTTGGTATATATTTTTCAAATTTTTTATAAATAATTTTACTTCTAAAATAATTGTTATGCTCGTTAAAAAATATTCTTAAGTTAAAGTTAGTAACATACTTGCACTTTTTACTTATTATACATTTTTTGTTTAATATGAATGAAGTTTAAAAATACAAAGTCTAATCAACATTACCATTAGCGAATTAATGACGTAAAACGATTTAAATTCACCCTTACATTAAGCACAACGAACAGCACAAGCAGGTCCGTGATCATTCCTGCTTAGTAATATTTAAATAATTCCACAAAAATTAGAAAACTGGTGGGACGGTCCAAAAACTTGGGGTTTTTGAATTGTTCCACTAGTGCAATCAGTCACCTTTCCGAGTGGTAGTGCCATGCTGTTTGCCTGTATGGCTGCAGCTTAATGGGCCGGCACGTCCGGAGACGTGCCACTTTCTCACTTAAGACCGGCGTGAAGTAGCGGCGTTGCTGCTGCGTTTCGCCTGGTTGGTGAGAGTCCCGGATGCCCACTTCTCCTTCCCCCTCATATTATATAATGGAGCCGCAAATTCAAAGTTTTAGTCCCCAGGGTGGTACCACATGCATTAGTGGTGGAGACCAATTCCCCCTGGTGTTTCTGATTAAGAATCCGCGGATTCTATTCAGGAAACGCTAGGTGGCCCCACGTACTATGGGGGGCCCGATTTGCGCGTAAAATTAAATATGTTCAAGGCAAGCAGAGCGCAAAACACGGCGACCCCGTCCACGTCGTTGTGTATTTCTGCAATATTAAGGAAATACACTCCAACTTGAACGCCGTCCATTTTCACCTGGAGACGGCAAAGCCAGTCTTGCTCTTTTTGACTGAGATGCAAATATCTTCTCCGGCTGACACATCGTACCTCTCCTACCCGGGATATAAACTGGAACATTCATTTATACCTCGGGCTGGCGTATGCGCTTTCGTCAGAGAGGATATTTGTTTCCGGCGCCTCGGCGATCTTGAAGGCAAAGACCTGTCTATTCTTTGGCTGCGTGTTGACTGCTTAGACCACCCGCATGTCTACGCGTGTCTGTACAGGTCACATAGCGGCAATGCCGAGACAGTCCGGCTCGTTGAGCATATGCAAATGGCTTCCGATTTTGTATCTGAACGGATCCCATCTGCGGAGATCGTGATTCTTGGTGATTTTAACGCCCACCATTCTGATTGGCTTAGTTCACGTTCTACCTATCATGCTGGAAGATCTGTTCACGACTTTGCCTTGTCCTATGATCTCACGCAACTGGTGACTTCGTCCACGCGAATTCCAGATGTGGGGAATCATACGCCTTCACTGTTAGGCCTTCTTCTGACCTATCACCCAGAGAACTATAAAGTCTCTGTCGATGCCCCTCTTGGATCTTCTGACCACTGCTTAGTCCGGAGTGCAGTGTCCATTCCACCTTGTGTGCGGCTACGGCATCGGGCCGACGTCGAGTGTGGCATTATAGGTCAGCAGATTGGGACGGGATGCGATCTTTTTTTGCGTCTTACCCATGGAGGCAGATTTGCTTCTCGCTGGATGATCCAGACATCGTTGCTGATGATATCACTGATGTGGTACTGCAGGGTATGGAACTTTATATTTTGTTCTCTTCAGTGCTTGTTGGTGGCAAATCCCAGCCTTGGTTTAGTCGTCCCAGTAAGATGGCACTTAGTCATAAGCGGAAATGCTACCAGGCCCAGGCCTGGTAACATTTCCTGGTGGCCCAGGCCACGGCAGTGAATTTTCGCGACAAAAACACCAGCTTCATTAAAAAGGAGTATAATTCTGCCTGTAGGTCTTTCAAAAGAGCTATTGCTAGGGCAAAGTCCGAGCACATTGGCAGAATTGGCGAGAAATTGGCCCGCTTACCTTCGGGAACACGAGCGTTTTGGTCTCTCGTCAAGGCTGCAAAGGAAATTTCGCGAAGCAATCTTTACCATATTTACACCGGAGTGATGCCTCGCTGGATCATGATACGAAAGAGTAAGCCGAACTTCTAGGCTCCCTCATTGCTTCCAACTCGACTTTAGATGACCCGCGGTGTGAAGTGTCTATGCCATAAATAAAAAGAATTTAACTATAAAGTCAGCATGTTATGTACTTGTGTTATGAATGTATGTCAACGATAATAAATCGTAGAAACACTTATACTTAAACATCCCTGGACAAGTTACATAAATGAATCTAACCCCAAAGTAAGCAAATTATATGCTTGTGTTATGGTGTTAGTTAACGATACCAATACATAAAAAAAAGTATCTTCACGCCCATATCCCTGAAGCGGGAAGCAGAGGCACAACCAGGGCACCCACGACTAGTCGAAGATACTAAGACCCACAATGTGATAGGTGGCAAGCCTATCGCCAACCGGGCACATATCCAATCCCGAGCAATATTTTTTATATAATAAAATTGGAAAACCCCAATTTTTTTTTGTTGCCCGACCCGGGATTCGAACCTGGGACCTTATGCAGTCAAGTCCAACAACTGAACCGCTAGACCACAGAGGCGACCAATACATAAAAATACTTAAATAGATACCAGAACAAAATTAATAAACACCCAGACTCGGAAATGCAGACATCTAAATGATAGTGACACAAATACCTGACTCCGTCGAGGATCGAACCCGAGACTCACAGTTGGTCGGTGTAGTTACGCGTTTCCGATAGCCACTCGACCAACGAGGCGGTAAATACATAGATGCTGGAATTCATTCTATAAAAACTTCGTGGTTAGTTAGTGGTATTAGGTGTGTACGCTAAAATCTTCGACTAACGAGATAGTCAAAATATCATATAACAGTTTTTTTTTTTAAATCAAACAGAAGTAACATGCAGCTATAATTAATATTATCGCTCGAGAAGTGTTAAGCCCTAAATAGTTCACTATTAATCCAAGTTATAAACAAAAATAATTTATTTTCTGAATACTTGGTAACTTAGTTGGGAACTCATTGAATAAGTTCTTCTACTTATAACTTGTATAATGTAAGTTATACGCTTTAGTATCGGCACCAAGTACCTGAATATTACCTAAAGACTTGATTAGATGTCTGTTTTTATTAGAACAAACCTGTGACATACTAATCACAGGTATTTCTTAACTTAATTTTGCAAGTACTTGTTACTTTCCTTTCTTTAGGTTTGGCATTCGCGTTAGCATTTTGCCATTAGTCAAGTAGAAATTTGCATCAAATTTACCAAAATCGGGATTTAATTATAATTATAATGTCGTCAATAAGTCATGTCAGGGTCTGGGTTAAAGCGGTGGCCTTATTCGTCAAGCTCGTGTAGTGAGATTTGGCGGCAACAAGAAAATACACGACACGCTAATTTCTTCATGATTATTTTATTTGTGCACTTTTACTGAACAAAAGTGTACAAAATGCCACCAAAATTGATTAATTTCATTCAATATAAACACGAAATTCAACAATTATGAAAAAATTTCAACCATAATATTTTCTCTCGATGGCGCCCAAAACTTTTGCAAGTACTTTGCAATAAAAAGTACTTATTTGTCTTTTTTATGGCAAAAGACAGCAAACAAGCTCGCGGCTATCCTGATGGTAAGATATGACTGTGACTTTAAGAAACCGTAAATAATATACATACTTTCACGCCAAGCTCCTTGCGGAGTAGGCAGAGTGTATCTTTCCACACAATCGCACTGGTGTCGGAGACTTTTGACACCACCCTAAGATAATATCCCAGCTATTTGATAGTGAAATATCAACCTTGGTCTCCCCGGGTACCTACATCCATTTACATTCGTGTGGTATAAATGTTATAGGTACATCCCTATCCTGTGTCCGGAGTTTTAGAACTAATGTGCAACTAATGTGCAACCGTCTATCCTTGATATGACACTATCATTTAAAAAAAAAGTATCTTCACGCCCATATCCCCGAAGAGGTAGGCAGAGGCACAACAAGGGCACCCAACAACTAGCCGAAGATACTAAGTCCCACAATGTGATAGGTTGCAAGCCTATCGCCAACCGGGCACATATCCTATCCCGAGCAACATTTTTTTTATTAGAAAATTGGAAAAACCCAATCTTCTTTTTGTTGCCCGACCCGGGATTCGAACCCGGGACCTCATGCAGTCAAGTCTAACAACTGAACCGCTAGACCACTGAGGCTATCATTTTAGTGTAGACAGAGGCTATCTGACTAGGTGGTAGAACTTAGCACCGACTCGTCCGGATTGGTACCACCACCTTACCTATTCCTGCCGCCATAACGTCATTACGTGTTCCGGTTCGGAGGGTAAGATAGCTGGTAAACTTACTTTTGCTTGAGTCCTAACATCCCGGCCTCAGGTTGGCAAGCCACCATTACCACCTTTGGTGTCTCTAGGCGGCATGAATTTCTTAACATTAGTAAATCCGTCTGCATGTTTGCCTTCCAATATCACAAAAAAAGGCAGTGAATCTCTACACTAGCAAGTTGCTGCACGGCACTCTATTGGTTAAGTTAGTAATGATCCGTTCAAACCTACGCGCGCCTTTTACGAGCTGCCAGGCAGGGCTTCTCTACTTTAATAAGACTTAATTTACAGTATGATTAATAATATCTAACCCTTTTACTGTAGCACCTTGGAAAGTATTGTAAAGGAGTCAGATACGTTTTGCCTACCGTACTATAGCTTAATTATTAGATGAAGATATAAATAGATGTGTCTTAACCTGAAGACCTTACTGCATATATCACAGAAAAGAAGCTTGGAAAAGAATGTGAAGACCCCATCGCAAGCTAGTAGTTTTGGTAACTTGGGTTACTTACTATATTACTCTTCTAGTATAGTTATAACTAGGTGGCAGAGTGCTATGCAGCATCTTAAGCAGATTGGTATTACCGCCTTACTTACTAATCCCGCATTAGCGTTAGTGTTCGTCATTGTCACGTTCCACGCTGGGTAGCAAGTGGTAGGGTACACTTGTAAACATGGCCTAATACCTCGTGTGTAAGATAACCCTGCATCAATAACGTGTATGTTTATAAGTGACATTACCTCTTAGTATGAGGATAGCTGCTTAATTGGTATCGTAAAAAAAACAAAAGCAGGTATTCATGGTCAGATCGAATTGTTAGACCTGACCACATCCTCTTTTGTGTTCTAGGTCATATCATTATTTTATTAATTCTTCCTTTTGGTTAAAAGTAATTATAAAACATTGGGTTTGTGTTTGTACAAACACAGTTTGTATGTGCTATAGCTCCTAAACGGACGGACCGATTTCAATGCGGATTTTTTGTTTTGAAAGTTGACATGATCAAGACGGTTTTATATCGAACAAAAACACACTAAACATAAACGTCGTATCCAGTATTCAATCATCCGTGTACTTCGTGTTTCTGACATAACTAAGACGAGAATTAACTATAAATCAAACAAACAATCAGATATTTCTCAAATGGTTTGGAAACGCACGCCGGCATAAACCGCGGGAAATTAATATGATCGCTGACGAACCCTGTTTCTATTTCCAATGGAAAAGGATTTAGCGTTTGGAGCTTGTTTGCTGTTTGTAGTTTTGTTCTGGATTGTTCTATCTCGGTAAACTTTAACAGTGACGTTTATATTTGAAAAAGTTTTTTATGACGTCAGGATGTGACGACTCCAACATCTGCTGCTTAGATATTGAATTATTCTACTAGTGCAGTCAGTCTTAGCTAGGAGCTGTGCAACGTTTTTCCTCCAGACATCGAGCTATCTATCCGTAGTCTCTATTCTCTGACAATACATTCAAATTCAAATTCAAATTTAAAATAGCCTTTATTACGTAGATCTATACAAAGATTCTTGTAACGCGTCTATATAATTCTAAAAACTACCATTGGATCGGAACGCGGCCTCTCACTGAGAAGGTCCAGCGAAAGAAACTCAGCGAGCTTGTCTTTTTTCTTATAAATCTATTTACAAAAGTTTATTACATGTACAAATAATTTGCAGAGATTGGTATGAGTAGCAATTAATCCCAAGCATTTTTGTCTTCTAAATATTTTGAAATCTTATAATAACCCTTACCATATAACTTAATCTGAATACATTTTTAAATTTATAAAATGGTAAGTCTTTACTATGCTCGGGAAGTTTATTGTAAAAACGTATACATTGGCCCATGAAAGAATAACTGATTCTATGGAGACGAGACTTATGCACAACAAGATTGTTTTTATTCCTTGTATTTACAGCATGTACATCACAATTTTTCTTAAACAAATTTATATTTTTATAGACATATATCAAGTTTTCAAAAATATATTGAGAAGTCACTGTTAGAATTTTTATTTCTTTAAATTTTTCCCTGAGGGAAACTCTTAGGCCTAAATAAATTGCTCGTATAGCCCTCTTTTGCAAGACAAATATTGTGTTTACCTCGGCCGAGCTTCCCCAGAGAAGAATGCCATAAGACGTGATGCTGTGGAAATACTCGTTACTAAAATAAACAATTCTAGCGGTGTCGACATCTGTCAACTGCCTTATTTTCTTAACAGCGTAAGCTGCTGAGCTCTATTTGATGGCAAGTTTTGCAATGTGCGGGCTGTAACTTTTTATCTACAGTGATTCCTAAAAATGTGGTGGAATCTACTAGGTCCAGTTTGTTCCCATTGAGATTTACATTGGTATCTACTTGTCTTACATTAGGCATTGAAAATTTGATGCACTTATTTTTTTTTCATTTAGAAAGAGATTGTTTACATTGAACCAGTGTACAACTTTTGTACCTGTTGTCTTTTCACTTTAAATAATAGTGAAGTGTCATCCACAAACAACACTATTCCATAATTATCCCTTAAGTAGTAAGGCAAGTCATTTATGTATATGAGAAACAAAAATGGTCCCAGAATTGAGCCCTTGGGGACATCCATAGTAACAGCAGCACCTTTCGAGTTTACACCATTAATCTCGACTTTCTGAATTCTCCCGCTCAATTAAGAAATCAAAAGATCGAGTGACTTATTTTTAATTTCACAATGGCAAAGTTTCCTAATCAGAGTATCATGGTTAACGCAATCAAATGCCTTGGACAAATCACAGAATACACCAAGTGTTAATATAATATTACGTTATACGTTGTAATAAGTATATATAATAATACGTTGTAATAAGTTACAATATATCAAATAAATGACATGTATGAACGTAATAGACTTCAAAGCAATTTTACTTAATTGATGTGAGTGTAAATTATTTGATAAAACAAAATAGATTTTTAAGTTCAAGCCATTTTCGGGTTTTGAATTGCTTGCTAAAATTTTATCTGATTTACATAACAAAAAAAATACATAATTCTTTGCCTTGGGATACCATTTGAATTTGGTATGATTTAAACTTCTAGCACGGGCTAAAGCATCTGCTATAGATAATCGGTTTTCGCAAAATTGGGCTTAAATCTTTCAAAATATTCATATGACGTCATTATCACATACGTCCGGGTCTTTGGTAATTTAAACAAAATTGTACAAAATGCCACTGAAGTTGACCGATTTTTACATAAAATAACTAAATTCAATAATTGTAAAAAAAACTGCGTCCTCATGTTCTCCCAGTCCCGTCACATATTTACTTTTAACATTTTATTCTATTTAAGGTTGAATGAAAAAGTTCATAGACACTTAATAACTATAAAAAAGCATTTGAATTTGCAATTATTTAAACTTCGAATCAACATTAAATTTTTAACACGAATAGGTAATAATATGAATTTATATTTGTTTCAGGCTGTAGAGTACTTAAAAAAGCGGACACCTGCACGCGCAGCGTTAATGATCGCTGCGGTTTGGCTGATGAGTGCACTAGTGTGTATACCACCTTTATTAGGGTGGCGCGTCACACGACCGACAGAACAGTTTCCACAGTGCAAGGTAAGAGCTTTCAAATATATTTATACTAGTATTATAATAGGTATTACATAAATAACACATAGACATTTATTAAAAATAGTGTCAGAACATGCTAGTACGATAATAATACATTTTATCATGTTTTGTTGGTAAAATTTCTCCTACACTATTCTTACTAAGTTTTGATACCAAACATTATATCATTTTTAGTCTTACATTACAATAACGTTCATCTAGTATATACTTAAATACATACTTATGGTAATAAGTACATATATCCTTCAAAATATTTAACGAAACCTGTAAGGAAATGTGTTTTATATTTGCTACGAACTACAACACAGAATTTATTTAAAGAACAGATTTTCACTAACATATTAAAAAAAAGTATCTTCACGCTAATATCCCCGAAGAGCAGACTAGCCGAAGACAAAGTCCCATATTCACATAACATATTCCTTGCCTGTTACTGCAGAGCTCACCAATGTCGTTACGCTGTGGAAGGTAAGGTAGGTGGTAAATTTTTTAAGCAAAAGATTTATCCAATCCTACCCACATTCAAATATGCAACGCACCACTTTTATGTTTGGTGTCTACAGGTGCTTAAACGACAGGAAATATGTTTTTTTACCTCAAAACATTATTAGAAATGTTATTATTCTCTAAAGAATATAATCTTCCTAAGAAGGGTAAAATGTACTACAAATCATGATTAGAATTTCTCTATAACTATAACTCTGACAAAGTTGAGCTGTCAAGTTTAAGTAAGTTACTTAATATGAAACTTTTACATGCGCTTCGTAAAAGCTCGGTTATCTCGTGGTACCTATAACTTTATCATGGAGAAAAGTAAAGCTGTAACGAAGGGTTTTTAAATCTAGTCAATTTTGCAGCAACTTACTTTGCAAGACAACTTCTGTTTTGAACCATAGTAAAGTAAACATTCTAATCAGGAAATTCAATATTGTTTTCTTTATTCTGAGTATCTTCACGCCCATATCCCCGAACTGGTAGGTAGAGGCACAACCAGGTCACGCACGACTAGCCGAAGACACAAGTTCCACAATATGATAGGTGGCAAGCCTATTGCCAACCGGGCACATTTTCAATCCCGGGCAATGTTATTTTTAATTAAAAATATAAATTTTCAATTTATTTTGTTGATCCACTCAGGGATCGAACCCGGCACCTCAAGAATTCAAGTCCGACGCCGAAGACCACAGAGGCGATAAATGTAATCCGATAATAAAAATCTACTCCCTTATTTGACCCTTTTGGTTGTCCGCTTTTACCTTGTGTTGGACGGGGTCCCCTGTGGCACACACTAATGATAGTGCGTATGTTCCGTTCTAGAAGGTAGCCGGTATACTTGATCTAATAATCCTTCACAGCTTGTAGGCAGCAAACCATTTTTCTTATTTTCTTTATTAGACTAAACTAAACATTTAAGTTTACGTTTATTAGACTAAACGTTCATCTTTACTAGAAAATTGAAATAAATACATTTTCTATTTTGTTGTCCGACCCGTGGACCGAAGTCGGGACATCATGAAGTCAAGTCCAACCCCGGACCGCTAGATCACAAAGGCAAGATTTCATTTTTTTTCATAGGTTCAAAGGTTATACTTTAAAATTCGTATCTTATTGTGCTTTAGTGCTTTTCTGGTAAAGTGAATAGCAAATAAATAGTAAAGAATGTAAGTAACTATCATTTACACTCATATCCCCAAGAAGTAGGCAGAGTTATAACCAGAGCACCCGCGACTAGCCGAAAACACTAAGAGTCCCACAATGTGATAGGTGGCAATCCACTCGTCCAGTCCCGAGCAACGTTTTTTTTGTTATAAAGTTGGAAAAACCAATTAGTATTATATTTGTTGTTCGACTCGGAAATCGAACCCGGGACCACATGCAGTCATGTCCAACACCTGGACCACTATCCCATAGAATTGATTAGTAAATTCTAGTAAATAGCTCTATATTTTACTTACTTACTTACTTTCTACATACCTATTTACTATTAAGACTAACCAGTAACTTACACACGCACTTAGTAAAAGCTCAATTGTTCGAAAAACTCATATTGAAGAAAATGAAAGAGTTTCACCCTAAAAGGATTACTTAAAGCGTTTTTATGAACGTATAAGGGCCATAAAAGGTAATAGACAAACCACAAAGGTTTTACTTGTAATATAAACAACCTTATTAAAAAATAAAGCAAGTTACAAACGTGCTACAGCATATATGCGATATATGTTAATTACAATAAAACGTGTGTATACATATATGCGAATTAGTTTTATTATTTTTAAGGTTCCTTACCCAAAGGGTAAAAACGGCCCCCGCTGTCTGTCTCCAGGTTGTATCTCATAAACCGTGATAGCTAGAAACCTAAAATTTTCATAAATAATGTATTTCCGTTGCCTCTATAACAACAAATACTAAAAATTAAAAGAAAAAAAATAAGGGGGGTTCCCATAAGATAAATGTGTTTTATTCTTATTTTTTGCTTAGTATTAAAAACGGTAACGCGTAAACGCTTCAAATATTCACAGAATGTTTTCTTGTATATTATCTTTCAAAATAAATAATTAAATAACGATAAAATAAGTATTAAAAGGGGGCCCGTACAACAAACGTGATTTTCTATTATAGATGATAGTATGGAACACTTCATGTGCGAGTCCGTCTCGCACTTGGCCGGATTTTTATGTAATGCTTTAGCGATTCGTAAAAAAATTGTTTTATTTTGTTATCTAATGTTACTTGTCAAAAATGAACGGACTTCATTAAAATGTACGAAATGTTATTGTAATGGTTTCTAGGTAGATAAACAGAGTTAATAAATAAATTGAATATGACGGACTTGAGACTCAAGCCTTGTAAAATTTTCGTTCTTTCGCATTGCCGCCATTTTGAAGCTAAAATATTTTACCACTTAGTTATGCTCGACTCTTTTTACACTAAAATCAACTAATAGCAACGATCCAGTAACATCTATGATGTATATAAGTGATAGTTGTTTCTTACCAATAAAAAATTTGGAATATATTTCTTGTCCTTGTTGGCCTTAGTCTAGCGAAGCCAAACCCGAATACCAAAGCAACAAGGGTCTAAAATATATTTTTCGAATTACTTATGTCAATACCAATATTATTTTAGGTAAGTTTTATCTGATTTTGGCGTATACCCAATGCTGTCAATATTTATGAGAGAAACCTTTAAAAAGGGAACAACATATAATATTGCTGACTACCTCATAGGTATTTGATTCCAGATTTATTGATCCCGAGAATATTGAATTTTCTAATATTTTTATTAAATTTTATTCTGTCTTGTGCGTTTGTTAGTTTGTACATTTAATAACTGAATGTGTAACTAGTTACACTCCTCAGAATGAAGTAAAACTAAAATTGCACCTTTGGTTCTAATGGCACATATTATTTTATGTGTGATCAGAAAACAAGTAAAATATTATTTACAATAATGTAACAAGTTTTAAAATATTTACCTTTAAAACCTGCCGAGTAGGCGTGGTGATGTTTTTTTTTAAATTGGAAGGCAAACAAGGATACGGATTTCCTCATGATAAGAAATTCACGCCGCCTAGAGACACCAAAGGTGGAGATGCCGCGTTCCCAACCTGAAGCCTAAACTTTTAGGCTTCAGATTGGGAACGCATAGTCCTTGAACAAAAGTAAGTTTACCGGCTACCTTATCTTCCGAACTGGAACACGTCAAAGGCAAACACTGACGTTATAGCGGCAGGAATAGGTAAGGCAGTGGTAGCAATCCAAACTCTATATATCTCTATATCACCTAGTCAGATGCCACCATGTTAGTGATGGTAAGTACGATATTGACGAGCTGCCTGGCAGGAAGGCAGATGGACTATTCTGCAAAAGTGCCCGAAACTAAACAGGGAGTTATACAAATTTATTTGGGAGTACTGATACTCCGTACTGATAAATCTATTATATGTATAAACATGAATCAGCATTTCACGTGGTTATTGCATCCCGCTTGGACGGATAGATCAACCTTTTTTTTATTTATTATTGTTAGGAGAAGGATCAAATAAAGAGAAAAACCGGGAAAATTGCAAGGAAAGTAGGAATACGAATTTCGCCAGATCGGTTAGTTCTTTAATAAAGTAATACTTTCTATTTCTTATCCATAAAAACTATATTTCTATTCCTATCCCTCCTGTACTCTATATTACAGCTATTGATATCGACAATGATCCGCAAAAAGATATAGGTATTAATATTATCTGCTTCTGAATAAAATAATAATTTCTCTTTCTAATCCATAAAAACCTACAATTCCAAAGCTTTATGTCATCCGTTCTAGAGATATTGGCAACGACAGCAATCAGCGAATAGTTAGTTACGGTCGCACCGCGGCCTAAAAGCCTTTTCAATATTCTGTCTCTGCTACTTTCCAATAAAACAGATCGATGATTTCAATAAAGTTGACGTTTGCAAGTTGCCTACGAGACTAGTCGTTACCCGGACTTTACCTGCGTTATCTACATGTAACTTTTTACTAGCATTTAGAGATTTACTTTATTTTTTTTTACTTCAACTCTGTTTTAATTTTCTCTCCGCTTTTTATTTTGATTTATAATATGGTGCAACATCTACTATTTTTTTTATAATATTGGAAGGCAAACACGCAGACGGATTTCCTGATGTTAAGAAATTCACGCCGCCTAGATACATTAAAGGTGGTAATGGTACGTTGCCAACCTGAGGCCGGGATGTTAGGCCTCGAGAAAAAGTAAGTTTACCGGCTACCTTGCCCTCCGAACCGAAACACGTCATGACGTTATGGCGGCAGGAATAGGTAAGGCGGTGGTACCAATCCGGACGAGTCGCTGCTAAGCTCTACCACCTAGTCAGATGTCACAGTGTTAGTGACGGTGAGCCTATGCTCGCCTTTTACGAGCTGCCTGGCAAGGAAAATACTATTTGTAATAGATGTATGTTCTTCTTCCTGGGTTATATCTACGTCTCTTTCTTGTCTTCTCTTTAAATTTATATATCATATCATGTGTAGGTTAAAATTTCAAGTAATAAATTATAGAAAGACAATACAAAAATGTTTTTTTTTTCAGGAGTAATTATTAACAAAATTTGCTGTTAATTACATAAAACTAACTCAATAATTCAACCCAAGGTACATGAAAATTTATACATTTTCGATTATAACTCAAAAATTACTAAACAGAACTTGATAAAATTTATATAGGACCACCTAGGAGTCTTATCACTTTTCGAAAAATAAAGTGGTGATGAAACTAGAGTCGGCTTTTTTTAGTTTCACTGCATTTAAATTATGAATTTTATTATTTACTTTACATCTAAATATAAATATACGTGTGTGTATATGACATCTCATCAATCCTGAACGGCTGGACCAAGCTAATTTTTTTTGTCGTATTCCATATAATGTCCGGAGAAGGTTCTTAAGAAGAAAAAAAGTAGCAAGCGAAATGGGAAAATATTGCTCAAACAGTTAGTGGCTGTTAAAGTCAGGGGATACGAAATTCGCCGGATCAGCTAGTTTTAAAAAATTTAGAAACACAGTTTTAATGCCATTTAAGATGTAATTGTTGTTGTTTATAATTTGACGATAAAGCAATCCTTAGATCGAAACTTTGCTACTACTAATCTTGTCAAACATTTTTGTGGAATCACAAGTATTTATACAAAGCCTTGTCTTCAAAACAACTTCTGATACAAATTACATATTCAAACGTCTTAGCATCGTCCATAAAATTTGATAAAAACATAACAAAGGCTTTACATCTTTTCGTGATCAGAATAAGGGAAATACATAAAGCAAAATTATTACCTATATATACACAGCACCCGATCCAGCTATTTTGCTGCTCCGGGCAAAATAATATTTGCCGACTTCTACCCATGCGTTATTTCATAGATAGTGTAATTTTAGCCTATAAAAAACACATTTTCCCTGCCAATATTAATACAAAATATGTTTTGTTTTAAGAAATATACATATTCAAAAATAAATTGGAAAACAGTTACTTAAACTTATAGAAATATTTAATTTCGACGCCCCTCGTTTTTGCCGCCCCGTGCAATTGCCCGGTTTGCCTCCCTCTAGATCGGACTCTGTATATACAGGCCTAAGACAGAGACGCAGCAATAATATCTATAGTGTCTAGAGGTTATGGTTATCTCCTACTATCAGAAGAGCCATGTGCTGAGGCTTTGCTATGATTGACACTTTTTCACAAACATTTTGTCCGGGCGAAATTTTGCAACTCAATTTTAAAGCATAACCATGAGGATAGCCCTCAAATGATTTATCAAGTTTAAGGCATAGACCTTATATTGAATAACAATGAAATGTTATGATATAATGGAGCTGTAATGATTATTGAAGTAGAATGTGGTCATAGGAACTCTTAAATTTTCTAATATGTATAGTAGATAAGTACAAGCATTTACCTCAAAAACGTGTGTATACAATGGAATTCCACCAAGTGCCGGCGATAACAAGTATAGATTCTATTTCCAACATTATCCTATCATATTTAGGGTAATTTGATACAGGGTACAATCTTAAAACAAACTTGTCACAAAAACATATTTTTAGTTAAAAACAAAACCTAAAATCCCACTTACCTGTAGAATGAATTCTTTGCCTAGCAACTCGTTCGAGGCGAGCATAGGTTCAATAGATAATTACTAGTAATAGCACTGGTGGTATAGTACAATACAGAAACTTGCCCTGATAGGGATCCTTCGCTTGATATATTCCAGCCAATATAATTGGAATGGTGTCATCGCCCTTACCTATTCCTGCTACTAATTAGATAAGGTATTAGAGTAACTTTATATTCCCGTACTGTTCTGGGTTCCTTAATAGAATAAACCATTTGCTTCTCTGTAGCTCCTGGATTAGGTGATTCCTTATTAACAAGACTACTGGCAGTAGAATTATGTGCAGCAACTTACCAGGACGGAATCCACCACTTTACATTTTCCTGACCCCATAATGACACTATCATGATTCGTTTCGGAGGATAGGGTAGCCGATAGACACACGATAGAAGTGCAACTTCAGTAAATCGACAAAATAATGAGATGAATATATATTTGTGTCTCTTACCTGCAAAAGAATGACATGAATATATATTTGTGTCTCTTACCTGTCGTTTTTCCATTGCACCCGTTTTGAAATCACAACGATTCTAAAGAAGTTTCACTTCAAAAATGTTAAGAATTATATAAGGTAACCCTGTTTTTGTCACTTTGTACTATCTTTCGACAATTTTTTTCCTCCCATATCTGAAACCACGTTTTGCTTACTAGTACTAATAATTAATGTATGGTTTTGCTGTATGTACAGTTTTCTGCTTCTTCATTAAAGTAATTCCAAATGAGTGTATCATAGTATTTATTTATGCTCCTGAGATTTTTTTTTCTATTTATTTGGGTTAGCAAACAGTGCATACAGTACAGTATTACTTAATACAATACATTACTTAAAACGTATTATTAATGTAGTACCAACGACGCTTTTCACTAATTGCTATACATAAATAAGTTCAGAGCGGTCTAAAATGTTGAGAGAATTTAAGTTTAGTTTATAATTTTTTATGGCAATACAATATTTTATACTTTTTTAATTTAAACTATTTCCACTGACATTTTTATTTTAAAACATCTAGATTTTTTTTTCTTAAATATTCCTATACCTACTATATATTAAAATATCTATATTACTGAAGTTTTTGTTATGAGAGTCATAAAACTTGAAAATAGGTGAGCGAAGTTTAAACAAAAAAGAACACTTTCACTAAAGTAGGTGAAAAACGCGACTAGACTCAAATTCTATTTTTACCATTTTCGCTTTGAAACTCTCGACTAACAATAAGGCCATGGTTGGTTAAACGTAATACTTAAACTGGAAATATCTTAGGAAACAATAGAAATATTGAATCTTCCAAATCCCGACCCAACTTGAAGATGTCGAATAATAAGGGCTATTGCTTACAGAGTTTGGCGGTGTATTGATAGAAGGGTCGGATGGGCGGACAATTAATATCTAGGGTCTGAAGCCCTCGAGAGGATTATCGACCCTTCAGCGTGTGTCATGTGATTTATAATCTATGTTTTTTAATATCCAACGAATAAAGGAAATGTTAGTATCCAAAAATACAAATATTGACCTCATTTTGGTACTCTCATCTGACTCTTTTAGTATCCCTTGAATTTGAAAAAAACCACTTGTGGTATTCCATTTTTAGGGATTGAAAAAGTAAAAGTAAAGTATCTTCACGCCCCTATCCCCGAAGAGGTAGCCAGAAGCACAACCAGGGCACCCATGACTAGCCGAAGACACTAAGTCCCACAGTGTATCACACTGCAAGCCTATCGTCAAACCGAGCACATATTCAATCCGAGGAACATTTTTGTTATCACAAAATTGGAAAAAGACATTTTCTTTCTGTTACCTGACCCGGGGATTGAAACCGGAACCTCATGAAGTCAAGTCCAACACCTGGACCGCTAGACCACATAGGCGACACAACATTGTAGTAGGTATCCCTTGAATTCTGAATGGGAAAAATTCATTTGCGTTATTTGGATTTGAAGAATTGAAAACGTGTGAATTCTACTTTAAATATATTTAAAAATTTGAGTCTGTTTAAACTAAAGTTTAAGCAACGTTTTTAATATTAACAAACGTTGACTAAAGTACGCAAAGTTTGAAACTTATATTACACTATCTATCTCGTAACACTTACTATCTGTAAGTATCTATAACTATATAATTATCTACAAGCCGATCAGTAAATCTTTGGAACTGGCTCCCAGTAGAAGTCAGGAAAACCCCTTATATCAATTCATTTAAAAATATGGTTAAACGTCACTTTCTACGTTCAATATGACTTGTTTAAAATTAATCTGTTTCTTTATTTATTTTCTTTGTGTGATAATTCTTTTTTTGTGTATTAAGAGCACCATCGTGCAAAATTTCTTTGATTATATCTCCTTAACATAAGGTTGCCTGGAAGAGATTGCTGTTTTGGCGATAAGGCTGCCTTTGTGTATTACTTAGTTTTTTAATTTCTTTTAATGTATTTATTTTTATGTATTTTGGTGCACAATAAAGAGTTATTCTATTATATTATATCTATACATCAACTGATACTTTAGACTTCTTAGTCTAAATTTACTATTAAGATAAGAAGCGTTTTAAAATTCTGAACTGCTGTAGCTTCGAGTATCACTGCTTTCGAGACTGGATACTATAGCAAAACCAGCTTTAAACATTTCTGAATTTGAAACGATTACTTTTACGGCTATGTTTTCTTTTTACCCCACGGCGGAAAAAGAGGATTCCTATAAGTTTGATCTATGTTTGTGTATATATAATATACTAACATATATATAATATAACATCATAACTCCTAAACAGATAAACCAATTTCGATGCGGATTATGTAGTTTGAGTGTTAACGTGATCGAGATGGTTCTTTGTAGCTTCATTAAGGATAAGTTTTGTTGGGGGCCAATTTCGAATTCCCTTGAACACAAACAAAGAAATCATCAAAATCACTCCAGCAGTTTATAGGAAGTTCAGTGATATACACACACACGCACACAAGAAATTTATATATAAAGATAAAGATGATAACTACTAAAAATAAAACCCATAGATTTTAAATAATACTAAAATTTAAAGTAAAATAAATGTTATGCAATAGCTAAAAATCATGTGGTTCTCCTGGTTAGAGACAACCGTCGCAAAAAGACGCCTTATATGTGATTGCTGCGTCTTACAGTATCGGGTACTTTATATCCCTGCACTTAATATGAAAATGGCAAGCATCAACCTTATTACGACAAGAATAGTAAGGCGTAGGTATATATAATATATGCAGGCTGTAATATATACAGGGGTCGGCAAACATAAAGGAAATTGGATTTTTCCAATTTTCTAATAAAAAAAAAATAAGTTGGTCGGGATTGGAAATGTGCCCGGTTGGCGATAGCTTGCCACCTATCACATTGTGGGACTTAGTGTCTTCGGTTAGTCGTGGGTGCCTTGGTTGTACCTCTGTCTACCTCTTCGGGGATATGGGCGTAAAGATACTTTACAGGGTGTATTTGACACCATAACGAAAACTTTTGTGGTAGATACATATCAGATTTCAAAACTTCTTTTACAGTTTTTGTCGAAAACAAGTAGTTAAATATTTAGCAGTTTTTCAGCCCGCAATGTATAGCTAACAATGTATAATATGCATTAAGCGGCGCACTGCGAACTGTAAGCGCCGACCTAATACGCTGTTTTGTTACATTGCTGTTTTTAGTAAAAATGTGTTATTTATTAGATATTAAATAAAAATCGAGTTGCGTTAGATAGTGTTAATGAAATAGTAGTAAAATCAATAAAAAAAACAAAAAAAATTCAAAAATTCATGAAATTTCCGACATACAATCCCAACTACATACGCATGTCATGTACAGTAACCGTGGGTGCATTTTTCGTTACGCTGTCATTTAAACGGCGTATAAGTAAGGCATTACCGATTCGTGACGAGTTGCAGCATAATACCTTATCCAATCTCTTCTCTAATTGCGTAGCTATTGAAATACTCCAGTAACTAATAGCAGGCGATGGAGTCGCCACACCCAATTCCAAGCAATAACTTCAAAACTAGGGACGATAATATTTCGATACACGGAATTCATTTTTCTTTATTTAACGTTTCTGTGGTCTAGTGGTCTAAGTGTTGGACTTGACTTCATGAGGTCCCGGGTTCGCATCCCAGGTCGGCCAGCAAAAAAAATGTGGTATTTCCAGTTCCCTAATAAAAAAAATTGCTTGGGATTACATATGTGCCCGATTGGCGATAGGCTTGCCACCTATCACATTGTAGAACTTAGTGTCTTCGGCTAGTCGTAGGTGCCCCGGTTATGTTCTGCCTACCTCTTCGGGGATATAGGCGTGAAGACACTTACTTACTTTTACTTTCTTAATTTTTTTTATAAAAAATGCAATATTCTTAAAACTTTCATTATATTTATTTATTAATTTCACCACAAAAACCTGAAGCAAATTAGGATTCCTCTGTTCACGATTACACAACAGGAACTCGACAATAGACCATCCAGACCAGCAGATAATTA
>NJDC01000692.1:387153-435335 GCA_002245475.1 Calephelis virginiensis | reverse complement strand
CCCCGTTTGCCCCCTCTTATATAAAAAAAATTTTGGAGTCGCTGTTTATGTACAACTTTGTCAGCAGAGAATAGATTTTCACAAAAAAAATCATCCTGCATTATGGTGCTTTGGGGGTTTATTTTTGAAGAAAAAGAAACCTACCGTTGAACATATGTCTTCAACTATGTGTACCACAAATTTCATCGAATTTGATGTAGCGGTTTAGCCGTAAAAGCGTAACATATAAACAGACTTTCGAATTTGATTTTTAAGTGTCTTTATATATCGTTGACTTACATACATACATAATACATATCTCAAGAACTCGCTAACTTTTTTAATTATCATTCCCCATGCGTTAATCACAATGATTCCTTACCCAGAGTCCACTTTCATACACTTTCTTATCCACTTCACAGTCTTCAGTATCCCGAATCCAGTAACACATCCCAATGACAAAAACTATTGTATTATTCCGATTATTCCTGGAGTATTTCAGTATAATTCCTCTGTTCATTTAAACAACAGGATCTTAACAATTGAATCGTCGTAGATCACTTCAACCGACAATAGATCATTCCAACCACGGATAATTAATGTTATTCTAAGGTCATAAAGATCTAGGAGAATTTGCTTCGAACAATGGTTTTACTGTTTTAAATACGTCTACAAACAAGCAAGCAACTCTCCTGTTAATAAGAGACGTTTGCTGCCATCATAAAGTTATAGGTGCGTTATCGTCCTGTAGTCGTGGTTTTAAAACTAATGTGGAAGTCTACCGGGTACCCTACACTGCAGACTGAAACCTGAAGCTGCCATTATTACAGGGATAGAAAAGACGAAGGATCCCAACCTATTTAATTGATGCTTGCCTTTTAGAAGCTGCCTGAAAGCAATGCAGACGGTTTATAATACATAGGGAATCTGGACCAATACAGGGATATTATTTGGTTATTATAATGCAATTACAAACAATATGCACTTTACCATTAACACAAAACTTTTTCTTCACACCGATATCCCCGAAGAGGTAGGCAGAGGCACAACCAGGGCACCCACGACTAGCCGAAGACACTCAGTCCCACAATGTGATAGGTGGCAAGCCTATCGCATACCGAGTACACATCCAATCCAGAGCAACATTTTTTATTAGATAATTGAAAAAAACATATTTTCTATTTGTTGCCCGACCCGGGAATCGAACTCGGAACAATATGAAGTCAAGTCCAACACCTAAACCGCTACACCAACTATGAACTTGAATTTAAATTTCGGCAAATTGTGAGTCTGGTAATTTTGAATTATGAGCACGAAATACTCTAAATCCTCAGATTAAAACATTCGTCGTGCGTCCTACTAAAATGTTACCGCAAATATGAATTCAAAATCAGTGAAGTTTCAAATATATTTTTTTCGTTTTAGTTTAGTATTTTTTGTATTTAGTTCATGCATTTGGGGACATAGTATATGAGTTCGTTCCATGTACGTTGCATCGAGACAACGAAAAAAGAACTACGAGATTTTTTTATATTTATTAACGCAGTAGCAAGAAAGGGTTACGTTTTTCGGGCTTGTCTGTGTGTACGAATATGTATTACCCTACGTATATGCCTTCTTAATATTATGCCTCCCTCACTTATACATTTTTCTAGGTAGCTTTCGTGTTCCTTATTATGTTATATTAAAAAATATAAAAGGCGACTGGAAAATGTGATTGTCAATATTAAGGTTAACCTGTTCTTAAAAGTATACATTAATTAAGTATGCAAGTATTTGTACTAGGTATTTCTTGTTTTTAATTTCCTTAATATATTTTATGATTGGCTTCCTTTGAAACTAAGTTATAAATTAGTAAACGTTAAATTATGTATTGCGAAACTAATATATATGGTTTCAAAAAACCTAACTTTGGTTTATAGTTTTCCCTGTCGGCGCTAGGTGAAAATCTCAATGTACTATATACTATAAATTAGTACATATTAGTATTACTTACAAACTATAACAGTAGTTTTCTTTTCACGAGCCATCTATTATTGCTTCTGGGACGTTTAGTCATCTCTGTGGTGTATGAAAATAGGCGTGTAAAGTGTAAAAAATACTTTTTTAGCAAAAGGTTTCTTCTAGCGTATCACATCACCTTCTTTGGTTGGTGGATTTCGATCACGTTTTTTCCGTGTCATTGTGTTATCTACCTTTTGCAAACAAAATAGTAGTAAAAATATTTTAGTCATGAGATATTGAAATACGATACGACGAAATTGATAAGGGTGTCTGAGAGTTCCTTTAATGAAATTAACTTTAGTAATCTACAAATCAAAAGTTTTCACATTAGCCTAATGTCGTAACATCTAAAAAGCATAAAACATTACTTAACTTTGTCCATGTTTCACGGGTGTTTCGAGCTAATGTATTAATAATGTTTAACAGTAAATTTATAAACAATGACATTTATAGGAGCCGAATACGACACGATATATAGATACTTCTCAATATCTTGACATCTAAATCGCATTAAATAATATTGAATTTTGTATATATTTCATATCATTTTTGAGCTCACGTATTCATTTATATACTATGAGTTCTAAATTGACTCAACGAACAATCGCCCTTAGATGCTATATTCAATGTAAGTGTATTATATTTACATAACACGGATACAACACGATGAATAGATATATTTTGATGTCACGACACCCACGAAGCAAAAGGCACTATCTAGTGTTTATGTACCATGGGTGTTTTGAACTAATATTTTTTACAAATTAGTATACACAATATTTGACCGAAATCGTAAACAATGGCAATAAAAAAACGAGATACGATAAACAAATAAATTCTTGTCATCTGAAAAGCATAAAACATAATTCCGTTCATGTTTCACGGTTATTATGAGCTAATGTGTCAATACTTTATCAGTAAATAGGAAAACAATGATGTTTATAGGGCACGATAACGACACGACAAATCTTTTTAGACGTTTTATTACTATCATAAGCAAGAAAGCCCACACGAAAAGATAGATAGATGAATAAATCTTTGTTAATCGATTCCGCCAAACGGCTAAATCAATTTGAATGAAATTTGGAATTGAACCAGATTAAACAGTATAGGTACACAATAACACATTAAAAAATAAAATAAGCTTTTTTGTCAAGGTAGTGAAAAGGTTTTACTTTTAAAATATTAAACAAAACATTTTATTTAATCATTTTTATGGTATTAGAGGGCAAACAAGCACATGGATTTCCTAATGGTAAGAAATTCAAGCTGTCTAGAGACACCAAAGGTGGTAATGGTGCGTTCAGGTTGGCAACGCATGTTGGTCGAGATGTTAGGCGTCGAGCTATGTAATTTTACCGGCTAACTTATCCGAAGAACGTCCGAACACGTCAACGGCAAACACTGACGTTATGGCGGCAGGAATAAGAAAGGCGGTGGTACCAATACGACGAGTTGCTGCGGAAATCTACCACCTAGTCAGACGTCACAGTGCTAGTGACTGTAAGCCTATACTCGCCTTTTACGAGCTGCCTGGATGGAAGGCAGATGGCCTTTTCTGCAAAGGAGCCCGGAACAAGACGAGAATAAAATATAATTAAAAACTAATTTTAGAAACGGGTAATTTTATTGTAATAATTAATATTCCAATCTATGCTTGATGATTCCCAAAACACAAAAACATCGACATATCTTTATGTATTGTAAAAAAATATTTTTTACGTTAATATTATGGCAACATTTTATGGATTCAGTAAGTGGAACGAGAACTCGAAATAACCATGAATTCACTTAAACGACAGTGATTGGTTTTTAATTAACCAATCATAACAATCATGCCGCTGCATAATGATGATGCTATACAGGGTAATGGCGATAGCAGAAAATGTATTAAAGATAATAATCCGTTTAATTTAATGTGCCTTTAATAATCTATAAATATAAAATTAAGGCTGTTGTCAGGTTTGCACAAACACATATCTGGAGAACAATTGGACAGGTATAAATAGCATCCAGTTGTTTTTAATTCTTCTTAATCTCAAACACAATAACCAGTAATAAATAAAAAAATACATGGCTTGGGTGGGTGAGCTAGATATATGCTACAAGTTACACAAATTGAATCTTACCCCAAAGTGGGCTTGTGTTATGGGTGTTAGTCAACGATACTAATACATAGAAATACTTATATAGATACCAGAATAAATTTAATAAACACCCAGACCCGAAAATGCAGACATCTAAATGTTCATCACACAAATGCCTGCCCCCGTCGGGAATCGAACCCGAGCCTCGCGGTTGGTCGTTGTAGTTAGGCGTGTATGCTAGCCACTCAACCAGCGAGGCGGTCAGCTACAGCTGGATACAAATTAATACATTATCTATATTTGTTGTTACATAATATTGACCACAACTACGTAATGGCATAAGTTTAAAATCTCGTTGCTTCAGGTCTAATTCAAATACAATTCATTTAAAAAGATACTAGATAAGAAGTATGTTTAAAATTCACCATATTGAAAAAAAAGCTATGTTTGGCAAGATTTTGGTAGTACTGTGCAGTTTTTTAATTTTAGAACGTCGTCGGTATCTTTGTTTGCCATTCAAATAAGTAAAGCTTGTCTACAAAAGGTTATATTTTTGTTTCTAACGTTTTTTATACTCTATTTTATGTACTATTTATAATATTAATCTTTTACGGTAACGTCTTTTTGTAGTTGTTATATAGAGCTTATACATATTTAGAGAGCTTTTTCTCTATCTTGAATTTGCATCCCTTTCTAATAAATAAAAGTAATTATTATCTGCCAAAAGCGATAGAATTAAAAAAAACAGGTATTGTTCTGCCACGAGTGCCTGACAAATGAAAAGAAAATAGTACGGGAGAATCAATAAATTTATACCTAAAAAACAAGTTATGATAAATGAAGTTCGACTGAGCGTTTATGAATAATAGCTAGATTTACATTTTGATCATTTATCCCGATTCTCATAAAAGCCCCTTAAGTAAACAGGATAAATAATAGTAAGTCAAAAAAAATTTAAAGCGCCCGTCAATAAAATTAAGATACTATTGCTTCAGCAGGCCAAGGTAAGCTTCTTTTGTGTCCCAATTGCGATTCTAAAACAAATCAGATAAAAACCCCAAAACCTTGTCCAAATCAAGCCACCTAGATCTATTTTTAAAATATTTTAAACTAGCTGTTTATCCACGACTTCCTATAGATATAATAGATTTTCATAAAAACTATCATTCGCCAAAGTCTCGACGGGGCTAATTTTTGAAAAGAAATAATCTATGTTTCAAATCAGGTATTTACCTATGCATGTTAAATTTCATCACAATCGGTTTAGTGGTTAGCTATGAAACAGCAACAGACAAACTTTCGCATTTATGATATTATTATGTATGTACAGATTTTAGTATTCTATAGTTTTATTATAATTGTATTTATATGTGTAATATGAGTAGGTATAGATTGTAATAACGATACCTACCAAACTAATAAGTTTTGTTTCTTTCCCTGTCCAGTCATATCTTGGTAATCGATTTCTTCGTACAACTTCTAATTATTGTTTCATTAATATAATAATGGTTATTTAATTCAAAAGTTTATTGCATTTTTTAATAATCTTTTATTTTAAGTTTATGTACCTATGAATGATTTTATAACCCTTTTTATATTAGTTATTATCAGGAGAACTGAGAAGGTTTTTACATAGAAAAAAACAGATCAGAATAACATATAGGCTATAAGTTAAAAAAAACATAAACTAGAATGTGGGCAAAGTCACGAGTGTAAGCTAGTTACAAAACCCGTGTACAATAGTATCATAACCCTATCGCAATCTGTGAAAGAGCTTAAATGATGTTAAGTCATTATGTTAAACAGCAAAGCTTTCTACATTTCCAATGAACAAAGTTGCATGCGGTAATAAATCAAGTGGCTAATGAAAACGAACTCGGCCTATATGTCAGCCATTTTGAGCACTTTATTAGGCGTATTTCACTACGAAACAAAGTACGTGCGAGGTAAAGCGCCGATGACGTCACAGTCACTGGAAGCTTCTCGAGCGGCATACTTGTTCGCATTCTCTGTTTTATTACATTCTGGTGCAAGTGATGAGCGTCCAGAAGTTTACGAGCTGAACGTTTATAATGAAGTGGTTTGAGACTTATTCTAGTTTATTAAACATAAAGATCCCAAAAATATATTTAAGCGTCGTCTAAATTAGGAAACATTTAAAAAGTTGTAAATGTTATTACTCAGTGGGAGAATTTTTATGTGACAAACAAACTATAACTAAATCCTATACATATATGAAATGAATTTGTAATTTCTTTGGTCGTCGAGTCACGTGTGAATGGATACATCAGTATAAGTTTATTCTTAACTTAATACTCATAGATAGACAGGATGTAACGTCTGCCGAGTCATCTAATAATTGTATATAAATATAAAAATGAAGTAATAAATTATTTTTTATCTTCAGACGTGTAAACAATACCTATTATATAGTTTTTACGTGTGTAAAGTTTGACATTTTAATTATTACATTACTTTTTCGAGATTTTATATTTTCAGAATTATTGTTTTATCTTTTTATCGGGTTTTAAAAAGATTTAAGTATCAACATTTTTTTATTAAATTAGTTTTATTTTATAGATATTTAAACAGAGGATATGGAGTAGGTATATAATGTTAAATCTAAATTGTTATTTTTTATTATTTAAATGATTATGATCTTATTTTATGGTGACTATTTTTTAATGCAAATTATTGCCCTAAATGTGTAGAACTATAGACATATTATGTAATGTAACCCAGCAATGACACTTATACCACATTTTACGCAAATAAACGATCGATTGATTAAATCGGATAGCTTGACACACAAAAAAACAGCAGCATACAAAACACTACTATACACCGTCACCGCTCATCTCGGTGACCAAACTCTTTTCTGCCTGGCGCTAACGCTGATCGAAGGTCCACAACCCCTCGGAGGTATCGAACTGAGCACAATGCTTGTCCACAAAGCCCGCTGAAGCTGTAAAAATCGCTAGATTAGCAACACATAACTAATTAATAAAACTAACACAAAATATAAATAGGTAGTCCTTAATTATCTGGCGGGAAAATTTTATCTTTTTCATCCCGCGGAACGTTGCTATTTCTCTATAATATCTAGTTTAGCAAAGCCTATTGATAATAGTTGTCTAGAATACCTAGTAGTATTAGTGTCGTAATTACTTGACATTTCCTTTTATTTTATTACTATTATTTAATATTTCTATTGAATTTTGTAAGGTACAACGTTTTGATTTGACATTTAAGTATTATTATTTTTTGACATCATTTGTTATTTTTAGTTAAATGTTTTTTGTTGTACAATGTCGTAATTTGACATTTTTATCAAAAGAGTTCGATTTATTTTATTTCATGATTACCTTTACAATTAAGATAATTAATTTTAATTTGATTTACATTTCTAAAACATTTATTAATAGCAGAACTTGGTTTAATAAATAACATTAGTAGTCCTTAGTTAAGGGAAAATTTTCCCTTTACTGGTGAAAAATCTAACGTTGTCACCCCAGTCAATTTGAGTCATCACTCAGTAATTTTTATTTAAACACCGTCATTTTTGAGGGTGACAATTAGGTGCTATTAGTTTTAACAAAACTTCAGTTGTTATGTAGCACTAGTGATGCTTGAATAGCGAAACCGGTTGGATAAATTATAAAAATAAAAAAATATCGCCTCTACATAAATCTTAAGTTACAACTTCTTTTCTATTAAAAGAGGGCAGAGTTAAATATTAATTTTAAAACAAGAAGATATAAAAGTAAATATTTCAAGTTATCGCCTCTGTGGTCTAGCGGTCCGGGTGTTGGACTTGACTGCATAAGGTCCCGGGTTCGAATCCCGGGTCGGCCAACAAAAAGAAAATTGGATTTTTCCAATTTTCTAATAAAAAAAAAATGTTGGTCGGGATTGGAATTGTGCCCGGTTGGCGATAGGCTTGCCACCTATCACATTGTGGTACTTAGTATCTTCGGCTAGTCGTGGGTGCCTTGGTTGTACCTCTGCCTACGTCTTCGGGGATATGGGCGTGAAGATACTTTTTAAAAAATTACATTGTGAAAGTACAAGAGCTGTAAATAAATTGTTTCAAGAATGAAATTCCACCAACGACAAGAAGTATAGAAACTATTAGTGTCAAATTTCACCACTATTCTCTCGTAACTTGGAACTTTCTAGACTTAAATATAACGGCATCCACTCGTCACGTACGCGGGACTCAGATAATTCACGAACTAGATGAACAGGTTTTTGCTTTCGCGGTCTCGTGTTCAATGATTGTTCGAATTAATTGAATCTGTTTTCAATTTCACACTGTTGTACCTTCAAATTGAAAATTTCGTGTCACTAGAACAATACATTTTGGTCTAATGGGTGAATCCATTAGATTAAATGGTCGGTAATTAATTTGATGTAATTGAATAATTCATTAAATTCTAATTAAAGTAAAATAACTTATACTAAAAAGAATATAATTAAATGGGTACACGTACCCACTGATCTATTAACGCTCAGCTTAACCCGTCCGTCCGTTCAGCTAAAATTTAAACGTATAGTCTAAGAGCTGGTGGGAGATCGACCTTCAACGATCTGGTAACCAGATGAGACATATTTTTATCAAATATAATTTATAAATAAATATGCCTATAATTACTTACCTATCTGAAAGTGCTCATGGCTATTTTTAATTAAATGATGTATGCTTTAAGTACAATTTTTTGCAGGCAAGTCTATATAACTGATTTTGTAATAAAACATTCTAAAACTTGATATAACTTTCGATATAGTCCAGTCATTATGGTAAGTTCTCCTCGGAATTCAAGATACCCAGCTATAAGTCTGTAAATACTTGCATATTGACACCCTAAAAGTTGTCTCAAAACCTACATACGGTAAGCAACTATTAAATTTCAAGGTCACAAAAATCGGGTTTTTGCGCTTTTTTTGGAAATATCTCATTTCCTATGGGTTTTTTGCTATTTGTATTTATTATCAATATTGTAGAATACAACATTTTCTACAAATTTTCTTTAAAAAAAATTTTATACTGTGAACTGTTTTCGAGATAGAGGGCGGAGAGCCCGCGGTCACAGCATCACTTCAGGTCAACCGGTGCCTCCGATTGAAAACGCGCCATATATAGTTGTGGATTTATCGATAAATCAATGATTATAAATATTTGTCAATTTTTATTAACAATTATATTAAATTTTATAATTTTTTTCCTTTTTTGACTTATTCACTTTTTATTCAGTATTTATTTAACAATACTTACCTGCCCATGTAATTGCAGAATTGTTAATGAAAATATAGGAATTATATTTGAATTTTAACCTAAGTAATATTTATAACTTCTTACATAATGAAAAAAAAAACAAATAAATTATGAATTAATCTTTTTATTAAAAAATATCATTGAATACATTTTTTTTAAAGTAAAGGAATGGAATAAAAGGTACAAAAACTACAATTTATAATTTTAATCATCTTCTTCCTCTTCATCGTCGTCTTCTGGCTGCTGGTAAATTTCAAACTGGTCTTCATTATCGTCTTCAACGACATTTGTCTCAAATTCATCCATGATTTCGGGGTCAAAGGTTCCATCTTCGTTAATGTCGCTCTGATATGGTAGAGCATTGAGACAAGCCTGCCCATTACATTGGCAACAAGCTAAAGAGCATTGCATGCCCGCTTTCCTGCATCCGCATCGCGAACCACAACCACTCTTGCAGTTGCAGAAAATTGTATTTAGCTAATCTTCTGGAGCAGGTGGTAAAATTGTCATGATAGGCTCCAGAAAATCGTTTCGCGTTGCCCAACCCCATATCTGGGGTTCCAAATCATGTCCTAACCAAGTTTGAACTTGATAATATACACGGTTGAAATATTGATGAGCAACTGCACTTGTTGGTGGAATATTTGAAAGCTGCACAGGTTTATTAAGTTTTGTAGACTTGACGTAATGCACATAACGAAGATGATCGAGACTTTTCACAGATTTCGGAGCATTATAGACTGCCAATAAGGTTTGAGTTCCACTCTCTAATAATCTCCGAGCCGAACAATTTTCTTCCTCAAATGCTGCAGCTAGTTCATTCAAATTTGTCAGTTTCTCAAAAACTTTTAAAAATTTTTTTTTCCCTTTTTATATTTATAATCATTGATTTTTCGATAAATCATCTACTATATATGGCCCGTTTTCGACCGGAGGCACTAGTCGACCTGAAGTGATGCTGTGACCGCGGGCTCTCCGCCCTCTATTTTGAAAACGGTTCACCGTATAAAAAAAATTTCAAACAAAATTTGTAGAGAATTTTGTATTCTATAATATTGATATTAAATACAAATAGCAAAAAACCCATAGGAAATGAGATATTTCCAAAAAAAGCACAAAAAACCAATTTTTGTGACCTTTGACCTTGAAATTTAATAGTTTCCTACACCCTGCTATATGTAGGTTTTCAGACAACTTTTAGGGTATCTATATACAAGTATTTACAGACTTACACCTGGGTATCTTGAATTCCGAGATTCTTACCTAATTTAAGCTTAAATGACTGAACCAATAAGTTAGCAGAACGAAGGAGTCACCTATATTGACTTACCTGTTCACATCTGTTTGCCAGGTAAAAAAAAATACACAAAAATGAGTAGGCAAGCCTACTGAGGCATATTCTGTGTGTTAGAAACTAACAGTGAAATAAAATTAATTTGGTTATTAAAAGAATAAAAGGGATGAAAAAAAAAAATCGATTAAAGTTAATTTAATTAAAAATCATTATTTAATCATTATTTAATCGCCTCTGTGGTCTAGCGGTTCAGTTGTTGGACTTGACTGCATGAGATCCCGGGTTCGAATCCCGGGTCGGGCAACAAAAGAAAGTTGGGTTTTTCCAATTTTCTAAAAAAAATGTTGCTCGGGATAGGATATGTGTCCAGTTGGCGATAGGCTTGCCACCTATCACATTGTGGGACTTAGTATCTTCGGCTTGTCGTGGGTACCCTGGTTGTGCCTCTGCCTACCTCTTCGGGGATAAGGGCGTGAATATACTAATTAAAAATAGCCATGAGCATTTTCAGATAGGCAAGTAATTATAGGCATATTTGTTTATAAATTATATTCGATAAAAAATATGTCTCATCTGGTTTTCATATCGGTAAAGGTCGATTTCTCACGGTCCCCACTCCTAGTAAGCATTAGAAAAGTTTTTTAATTTTTTTACTTTAATTACTCCTAAAGGAATAAGGTAAATAAATATCCCTGAACAAGTTACACAAATTGAATCTAACCCCAAAGTAAGCAAATTTTGTGCTTGTATTATGGGTGTTAATCAACGATTCAAATACATGAAAAATACTAAAATAGATACCAGGATAAAAAGAAACACCCAAACTCACAAAAGCACTCACATCTAAATGTTTATCACACAAATGCCTGCCCATGGGTAAAGGACCACTGAGGCCACAAACGACGACCAACAAGGCGGTCAAAATAGGAAACAATTGTTTTTATGAAAGTCTGTTTCAAAGTTAGCCAATTATTAAGACACTTGGCATGGAGTATCTTCGTCTGGAAGAAACACACAGGCTTCTTCTCTATTCCTGAGATGTCAACGACTTCCCGCGGAATAGCCCCAACAGTTGTGTTTGTTAAGTATATATTAATATTACATTCAAAGATTAAGACACAAAATTCTTATTTGCTATAAATTTTAAAGAAAGAAAAAATTTCGCCCCAGACAGGATTTGAACCTGTAACCTTTCGTCTCAAGCCGACGAATGCTCTAACCAATTGAGCTACTGAGGATTCAAGTCCCGTGGCTTATGCAACTTTATTAATTTGTTTCAATCAAAAGCTTTAGTTTAAGCACTACTAATTTTTTAAAGTATCTTCACGCCCATATTCCGAAGAGGTAGGCAGAGGCACCACCAGGGCACCTACGACTAGCCGAAGACAACAAAATATGATAGGTGACAAGCCTATCGCCAACCAGATACATATACAATCCCGAGCAACATAAAAAAAGGAAATTTGAATTTGCTATTTTTTTCGCTGCTCGGCCCGGGGATATAACCCGTGACCTCAAGAAATCAAGTCTGATGTCGGACCGCTTGACCACAGAGGCGATTCAGACATATCGAAAGTAGATTACTAAATAGTCGTAATATCTGGTTTGCAGTTACTGCGTTTTAATTAATCTAAAATAAAATTCAGAAAGAAAATATCCCGGAAATTCTGATTTACATTAAAACTCAATTGAAATGGAAATGCCAATCAGAAGGACGGCAGGATTAGCATAGCTCACGCGCTTCAGAAAAATAAAGCCAGTATTTTAAATTAATATGATGGCCAATTTGGAATCGAAGAAATGCATGCAGGGTTTCGTTCCACTAAAGTTTCCTGTATCTTAGGAATACTTAATTGTTCTTCGTCTGTCTCACTTGATTAACATAAATTATACTTTTTGTATCGGTTAATAAATTAAAAAAATTATATAGAATATCGATTTAATAATAATTGCTGCACAATTATTATTAAACCTTCTATATTCCACGTGTTAGTCCGGGCTCAGTTGCAGAATAGACCATCTGCCTTTCTGCCAGGCAGCTCTTAAAAGGCGAGCAAAGGTTTACCGTTACTAATACCGTGACATTTGAATATGTGGTAGAGTTTCGCAGCAACTCCCGGATTGTTATCACCGCGCTATCTATTCCTGCCGCCATAACGTCAGCACTTGCCGTTGACTTGTTCCGGTACCTACCGTTGCCGAGATGTTAGGCCTCGAGCAAATTTAGGATTATCAGCTACCTTATCCTCTGAACCGGATCACGTCAACGGCAAGCACTGTCGTTATGGCGCCCAACATAGTTAAGCCAAGCTAGTCTCGACCACCTCGTCAAATGTCACGTGTTAGTGACAATAAGCCTATAGAAATGTTCAAAGAAGTTATACATTTACAGAGAAGGTTCTTACACTCAGAAAAACTGGGAACATAGCAAGGAAATTTGAAAAAAAACAATTGTTATTTTCCTAAACAATATTGTTAGTAGCTGTCAATGTCAGGCGATATGAAGTTCACCGGGTCGGCTAGTAGAATATTTTAATTTTTGCACGTTGTGCTTGAATCCGACAGCACTCAAAGATTTTTGGACATTGGAAGAAATATTGCACGCTTTTATAGACCTTCTGGTCGATTGTAGGAGATCGGCCAGATCGTAAAATTCTTCTGGAATAAACATTTGAGAGGAAGGTCAGGTACATCTTGGTTTAATCTAGACTTCTGAGAATGTCGTAAAACCAACACAACTTTATGAGCTATATCTACAGGTACATACAAAAATCGTAAAGCAGCAGCCTATAAATTGGATATTTAGCTACTTTTGCGCTCCCGAACGCAGGACATTTTTGACCTTTTTTTAAAAAGTAATCACTTTTCATACTTTTTGTAACTGTTTTATTTAGAAAAAGTTCAATAATATGAAACAAGAATTGAAAAACCGTCAATGTTTTATTAATTGATTGATTAATATTGCGGATTCAATTTAGTCCCAAGTGATTTTTTTTCTTGTAATTTTATTCTTCACGCCTTTATACTACAGCTAAGACGAAGGTACTAGTAAGATGTGATAGGTAGTAAACTTATCACCAACTAGCTGTTGCCTGCGGCTTCGCCCGCGTTTTCAAAGGAACTCATTGTGTGAATGAGATAAAAAGTAGCCTATATGTTAATCCAAGTCACGATCTATTCGTGTTCCAAATTTCAGACAAATCCGTTCAGCCATTCGGTCGTGAACGAGTTACAAACATCCATACATACATACATACAAACTTTCGCATTTATAATATTAATAGGATTAGGCACTTATCTAATCTCAGGCAATGTGTTTATAAAGTTATTGTTTTTTTTATATAATATTGGAAGGCAAACAAGCAGACGGATTTCTTGATGGAAAGAAATTCACGCCGCCTAGAGACACCAAAAGTGGTAAAGGTGCGTTGCCAACCTAAGGCCAGGATGTTAGGCCTCGAGCAAAAGTAAGTTTACCGGCTTCCTTACACTGCGATCACTGGAATACGTCATGACATTATGGCGGTAGGAATAGGTAAGGCGGTGGTACCAATCTGGGCGAGTCGCTGCTAAACTCTACCACCTAGTCAGATGTCACGGTGTTAGTGAAGGTGAGCCTATGCTCGCCTTTTACGAGCTGCCTAGCAAGGAAGGCAGATAGTCTATTCTACAAAGGAGCCCAGACCAACACGGGGGAAATTAATATAAATATAATATTAATATTGTACAAGTAAATTGAAAAACATATTCTCGAGTTGTCCGATCCGAAAATTGAACCTGCTGCCTCATGTAGTCCACAGCAATACCGAACTACTAAACCACAAGGCAATTATATAAATGTATTCGTTCACTTAACTTAACATGAAACAAATTTTTAGGCAGACCAAACAGATGAATCGCTTTTTTTCCATTTTTGTTTGTCCTGTATTTTGTATATTTTTGGCTTTCTGTGTGCAACAAAATTATAAATTAGTGAATATGCTTTTGGAAAAAACGCTAAAATCATAGATACCAAAGACGTTAGTGCTGGCCGTTGGGTACCTAACATGAGGCTAGGATATTAAACCTTTTGCGTAAGTAAGCTTATTGGAGAATTTACCCACCAAAACCGGAAAACGACATTGGTGAACTCTGACGTCATAGCGACAAGAATACTACGAGTAAAATAGTTTTGATTGTTATTTCTGATTTGCAATCTATATTATTTAGTTTATGTTATACACTTTATGCTCTCCAATACATACACTTACGAGGGCCCGAAAAGTTATTTACAAAGTTTGGTCGCCAGAATTCGTCCAACGATAATGTAATATTTCTTTGCTGAAATTAATTCTTACAAACTAACAGTTGTTACTTGTTTTTATTTATACTTAATATATTTGTTAAATTTATGTACATGGCGTCCGACGGGTATGCCTTGTTACATGAAGGGATAGTACCTTGAATATTATAGATGAAATATTTTACTGAAAGAGGACTTTACTTTTATTGAAAAAATAATTTAAATCCTATTCATATATTTTAAAATAATTGCCGGGTTGTGCCGGGTGTTAAACCCGACAAATGAGATTAAAAATACCTGTAAAATTATCATACCAATTGAGAGGATTTTGAAGGATTATTTTTTGCGAAACTACATACAAACTACATACATTTGTAATTACAAACTAAATAATATAATTTATTTAATGCTCAAAATGTGTCTTGACGAATACTTTTGACTGTTTTTATTTTTAGTTTTTAATTTATTTGTATTTTTTTTGCATTTAGCGCTCAGTCAAGTCTTATTGTATACTTAGTTTAATTACCGATAAAAAAAATTGGTGTCATGTAATTGACATGTCAGTATGTTTGTGTGTGTCTATCTGTGGTATCATAACTCCAATACGAATATTATTATATACGAATGGACTGATTTCGGCACAGATTTTTTAGACTCTTAGCTTCATTATGGATATGTCATATCAGTCAATATTGAAAACATTTAATTTTATGATAATTACTATAAGGATTGATAAGGATCTGTCATAGTAAAATAAAAACTGTCAAATTGCCTATTTGACAGTATTACAACATTATTGCCACCTTCTTTTATATCAGTCAAGGCAAAAGTTTTATAGTAGCATTTAGTAGGTACTCAGAACTGTGTATCTATAGGACACAACTACCCGCGTTATAGGATAAGAAAGGAATTAAAAATTTCGCCACGGGACTTGCATCTTCAATAGCTCAAATGGTTAGACCATTCGTCGGCTTGATAGGAAAGGTTACAGGTTCAAATCCTCTCTGGGGCGAAATTCTTTCTTTAAAATTTATAAATAGTAATAACTTTAATTTGTTCATTCTCTTCAGTAAAACCACTTGTCGGTTTTTAAAAGTCTCAAAAGTAAACTTTATCTCTCCACCAAATTCACTATCAAATGAAAACCTCACCGCGCAGGATTAATTTAGTAGGTGAAATAGAAAAGATTCCCATTCACAAAGCGATAGATTCAAAAGATATTTAATGAAATCCTTAATAAAAGGCGGAGTTCATTTTCCCATCTCCCGTTTGATTGAGATCAGTTAAAAATCGACTGCGACTAATGGCAACTCAATAACTGACAGAAATTTATGCCTTTTATGCATTTTGATAGAATTTATTAGTTTCCGCTTTAACATTGTTGCGTTCTGATCTAGAGTCATTTAGATCTGAGCCTCAGCTTTACAACTTACTAGGAATATGTGAGGTGTGTATGAGCAGTGTGTATTTTTTAGCATCTCTTTTCTTATACCATGAGGTTCGATTACCTGAAGTTTATTTTTTTCAAAGTTGGCTCTGGGTGGAATTCGATTGCAAAAAAAATCGTCTCCACGCCTATATCCCTGAAGAGGAAGGCAGATGCACAAAATATCCATGACTAACCGAAGACACTAAGTCCCACAATGTGATAGGTGGAAAGCCTATCTCCAGCCGGGCACATTTTCAATCTTGGGCAACGTTATTTATTATTAAAAATTAAAAATACACATTTTTTATTATTTCGCTGCCCGACCTCAAAAAATCTGATGCTGGACCGCTGCTAGACCCCAGAAGTAATAACTCTATTGTATACACACTTTTTTTAAACAATACTTTTATTTCCAAAATATATTTTATTTAACATTGTTGATAATATAATTTTCCTTGTGTTGGTTCGTGTTGCCTAGGTAGGATAGGCCACCTGGTGTCTTTTCTGTCAGCTCGTAACAGGCGATATTTGTTTAACTGGATCTATCAACCACTGGTGTTAGTGTGCTGTGGAATACCTTACCAGGGTGGAAATCGATTGCTTTACCTACTCCTGCTGCCATAATGTTAGTGTGTCGTAATATCATGTTCCGGCCGGGATTTCATTTAATCTGGCTACGAACTCATTGCTTTGCGAATATTTAAATATTTGGATATTCGGTTTTTGCTTCGCTATTTCATTGATAAAATTAAATTTAGGAACATATCATTTATATATTTTCTAAGACTAGTTTGTGGAAATTAAGGTATTTGTAAAAATACTCATTTAATATATTTATCATGACCTCGTTGATCGTAGGCTAGCGTACACACTTTGTAGTTAGATCGATTTGTGTAGTTTGTCCAGATATTTATTTAAATAAATCGATTAATTGATCTAACTACAAAGTAAGTAAACTATATGCTTGTGTCATAGCTATTAGACAATGATAGAAATACTTAGATAGATTCCAGTATACTTATATATATATATTGTTCGAGTGGCTAGCGTACACGCCTAACCACACCGATCATCCGCGAGGCTCGGGTTCGATTCCCGACGGGGGCAGGCATTTGTGTGATGAACCTTTACCTTCTGGGTGCTTATTAAATTTATTCTGGTATCTATTTAAGTATTTCTATGTATTAGAATCGTTGACTAACACCCATAACACAAGCATATAATTTGCTTACTTTGGGGTAAGATTCAATTTGTGTAACTTGTCCAGGGATACTTTACAGTAATCTAGTCGTTTTTTCTGGTCGAAACAGGGTTCTAAGCCGACAGCATCATTTAATATTATGTGAAATACCTTTTTGGCTGAGAAATTAACATATATATACCTACATCTGACTACACTGACCTATCGGCAGACTTGACATCGATTTACTTAAGGTTTCTTTAAAATATCTTCTAAAACCATTGCTTTGATCACCTCGTTGGTCGAGAAGCTGGCGTACAAATTTAGCTCCACTTACCAACTGCGAGGCTCGAATTCATTTCCCAATGGAGGCAGCCATTTGTGTGATGAACATTAACGGCCAATATTAATAATCAATCCTAATCCAAAACTCGCTGCCCAAGATTGATATTTTGATCCATTTTTTTTGTTATCGCTTGCCAATAGTATATCTGTGCACAGGATAAATATGGGAATGAGGTATAGGATAGGTCGGCAGATACGCAGCTATCTAGATTGCTTGAAATCAGAGAAAAAACCCAAATGCAATTTCGTTGAGGTACATAACAATAATAATATTAAGTACAGCTTAAAAATCCTCGGATCTTAATCAAAATGTAACCCTTAGTATTGACCTACCTTTCGTTACATGACGGGATATTGAAGGGAAATTGAATTGAACTCTTAAAATTGTTACTATTATTAGTATGAAAATGAATCACAAAGAGAAGTCCTTACTTATCTTCAAAGTGAGTGCGAGTTGGTGTAAATGCTGATGAGTTCTTTGACAAGGTTGGCGAAGGATGTGATAAGTTGGATTATTTCGCGAGCTCGAACTTTTTTCGTGGTCTGGTGGCGGTGGTGGGCGGTGGGAACATAAGTTAGGATTATCCATTCTTAGGAGAATTCCTAGATAGTTGCACCCAAAAAATTTTAAAACTTCTAGTTCGCAAACAAATAATTTTCATTAATTTCCTTGCATTTACTGTTGAATCAAACCCTCTGCCTGTCTTATAAGAGATGGAGCGTGAATATATTTATTATTTACCACGAACCTCTTTAGAGACACATTTAAACGCACATAAAGAGTCCCAAAGCCATTAACCCGTAGATATAATCAAGTGATTCCGACAATATTCACAAATCGCATCATATTAGAATCGGAATGGGGGAGGAGGTAGGGATGGACCAATGCGAGTCTTGTATTCGTTTTCGAATCGTTTTAAGAAGAATAAAAAAAGTAAAAGTTTTTTTTTAAACGCAAACAATCTTACGAATTTCCTACAATAAGAAATAGATATATTTTTAAACTTTATTTTTATCATTTTTGAATTATCATATTTTGTGACAATGATTTTTTGTCACCTCTTTAGTCTAGCGATTGACTTCTTGAGGTCTAGGGTTCGATTTCCAGGTCGGGCAATAAAAGAAAATTTTAAAATTTAAATTTTCAATTTTCTAATAAAATATAGTTTCCCGGAATTGGATATGTGCCCGGTTGACGATGGGCTTGCCACCTACCACATTTCGGGACTTAGTGTCTTCGGCTAGTCGTGATTGCCCTAGTTCTACCGCTTCGGGGATATGGGCGTGAAGACACTTTTTTTAACTACGACTTAACCACTAAATAACGATTTAACTACTTAGGTGTTTAATAAAATGAAGTAGGTTAATTGAAGGCATACTTAAAGCTGAATCTACTCATTCAGAATCATTGTCTAGGCTATTAGCAACAAAAAAACAGTTTACAGCGTAGCTATCTCACTTAGGAAATCTACGAGTGCTACGTGCTACGACCGTAGCATATAAAACGCCGTAGCACATAAAACAACCTATCATAAAATGCCTACAAAAATAGTTTATCTACAAAAGATATAGTTATTGTACAAAATTACGAATGAAATTGGATTTGTATGTTTTTACTTGTTCCTGGCATAATAAAGTTAGTGTTTGCTGTTGTCTTGTTCCTTGCTTTAGGTTGGAACCGCTGCTTAGCTTACATAAGCCTAATATCCCAAGATAAGATACGACTCGCCAGTAACTCATTATCAAAAAAGGCAATAACTAGCAATAGTATTATTTTATCTTTAGGAAACCTACCTACTACTTTGCTATCTTTTATCATAAAAAATTGAAAGTGTATCTGTTATGTATTCATTTTGAAGTTGTTTTTGAAACCTTATAACTTTCAGAGCTTGTAAAAATAATTTGTGGCTAAAGTTTAAGAAAAAGTTACAAAAGGCACAACTTACCAAAAACATCCAGTACTAAAATAAGAAGCCACTAACCTTAACCTGACCTAACCTATTAAACAATAAAAATTTGATCTGAATTTCAAAGCGTCCCAAGAATAGAACGATTTTAGGTCATTAACTTCTTTTACTGCTTATACAAGTGTGCTACTATTATTAAAATGTTACTGTTGCCAAAAATACAGCCATTTTATCGCAAACTTTTAAAGTTATTTTATTTTTTACGTTGCTCACCGTTATCATGTTACATAGAAAGGAGAAACTTAGGATGAGACCGCACTATTCAAGTACTTGATTTTTATGTTTTTCAATATTCGCTAATTTAATTTTTTTATGATAATGGAAGACAAACAAGCAAACGGATTTCCTGATGGTAAACAATTCATGCCACCTAGATAAACCAACGGTGGTAATGGTGTTGTCAACCTGAGGCCGCGATGTTAGGCCTCAAGCAAAAGTAAGTTTACCGGCCTTACCTTACCCTCCGAACCGGAACACGTCAACGGCAAGGACGTTATGGTGACAGGAATAGATTAGGCGGTGGTACCAATCCGGGTGAGTCGCTCCGAAACTCTACACCTAGTAACTTAAAGTTAAACTTGAAGTTTTCAAATAGACAAGTCTAAACGAGCTTAACATTAATGAAAATTAAATATTAAATATACTCTAGACTATATGCGTTTCCATTAAGTTTCCTAACTCCGTGTGCGCGTAAGTTTCTTTGGTTTCTAGTTTAAACTTAAACGCAAAAATTGTCAAATTGGTTTTTTACATTTCCACAGATTTCTAAATCGTTTATTTAACGATCCTAGCGTAGTTTTATCGCTAGACGCCAGCTAGCCTTAAAATCGCCAAAGTGAAAACTTCATATTATGGACACTATAAAAATAATGAATTCTCGATACTAACATCATAATCAAGATTAAACGAATAGAAAAAATCGTACTTAGGGACTATGAAAACTTCATAAAAATATTGATTTCTCGATACTAACATAATCGAAATCGAATAGAAAAATTCTGCGTTTATGCTCCGCTAAAAAATATTCAACATTCACCGGGAAAGGGTAATGGCGAGAAGAAAATCTCATTCCAATTGCGCTCCATTAAACTTCGGGAGTTTTTGAAAGGAAAGTTAAGAAATCATAGAAGTTGAGGAAATTCGTATGTCAATTGTCGTATGCTGAAACAATTTGCCATTTCAAGTTTTAAGCGCTGTATTCACTTAGCGATTCTCGGTAAAATGTGCTTTTTTCTTTTTTTTTGGGACTGTCATGCACTGAAACTTTATACAGCTTTATTTATTTATTTATTATTTGCAAGGATCTTTGTCATTAGATTTTTGAATACGAACACTACGGTTAAGTTAAAACAGTTAAGATGCCTGCATTACATTGGCAAATAATTATTTGTCTTGTAGATGTCCATGGGTTTTTAAGATATTGGAAGACAAACAAACAGACAAATTTTCTTGTAAGACATTCACGCCTCCTAGAGACATGAAATATGGTCCGAATACCGTCAGTTTAAGGATGACAATTAATTGGTATTATTTTCACCAAAACTTCAGATGTTATAGCCCTGATGATGGTTCACTAGCGAAACCGATTAGCTGAAATATAAAAGTAAAAAAAATATTGCAGAAAGTAGAAGTAAAATTAATAAATTGTGTTTAGAAGAAACAAAAGATTATAATAAATTTATCAAGTAATTACAATTGTACAATTGTAATTAAATTTAAATTAGGTTTCGTGGATTTCCGTCATCATTATTAACATTAATAAATGATTAGAGTACAATTTAAATTTCCACGATTTCAACAGAATAAAGAAAGATCTCGTTGAAGTATTTCCTAGAATTTTCGGAATAAATAAATTTAGGCTCCGTTTATGATATGATAGCCCAATTATTTTTTTAAGTCCCGATAGAAAAACAAAGGTGTTATAAGTTTGACGTATCTGTGTGCGTGTTTGAGAGTGTATAATTCTGGACGGATGGACCGATTTCGATGGGTTTATTTATTGGAAAGTTGATATGATCAAAATAGTTTTTAACTATATTACATGTAGGTTTTGTCTTAGATTATTAAAATTTTTCAATTTAGTTATTATTATTATGAAGCCATTAGGTGAGTTAGTTATCCATACTCCATTTTTAAGTGATATTGCTAAAAAGCACATGGATCTCGTGATGGTAAGATATAACCTTGGCGCATGCCACTATTGGGTTTCGGTTAGAGATTCAAGTAAATGGTAAACTTACGAAAGATGTTTGAAATCCTATCTTTACGGTGGCAATGCATAATAACTGCCTTTGATTTTACAGGCATCGTGTATTTTTTCCCTTGGAAAATTATTTTGGTCACATCAAAACTTAATTAAAAAAAGTAAAAATATTTCAAATAGTAATTACTAATATTAAAATACTGTAAAAATAAAATATTTAACTATTTATAAATGCTTCGTTGGTTCTATCATGTCGCAGATAAAGGCTTGACAAAATAGTCATACATTGTGAATGGTCTGGCAGTAAGTAGATATTCCAATTTCATTCGAATTCGCTCGATTGTTATTCGAGGATGAGGCACGAGTTTTCAAAACCTGCGCATTTGTATGAAAACGATAGTATAGAATATGTAGGAAGCTAGGCAGATGTAAAACTCCCGACACATGGCGTTCGATGTTCTCAGCCATACTCACGAGAAACTTGGCTTGAAGATATGTATTAATATTTTTGTCAACTTAAAACCAATGGGTAAACTCTAACTAATAACCTACTTGGTACGCATGGCCGCCATTTTGTTTAATTGAAATGGTTGTACTTGGTCATTAATAACAATATTCAAAACAATTCCATCCCAGTTGCAAACACTCTTACGCATACTAATGGCTAAAGATAAGAATATTTCGGTATATTCCAAGCAAATAAACGCATTTTAGGGTTGGAATCTGATGAATATTTGATGCTGTGGCCAAATGATATGGGCAAAAACTTTATAGTCTGAGATGGATTCATATATATAAATATTCCTTGACGTGTTTTACAAATTGAACTCTAAAAAAAAACATTTTTCTTTTCTTAATCAGTCATTAAGTTAACAATATCCATACAACATTGAGGGCTTAATAAAAAAATAAAAAGGAGGAAGTTTTCAATTTGACTGTTTTTTATTTCATTATTTCGTTCGTATGTTTGGCGATTACTCGCCCAATACCAAACTGGTTTCGGTAGTTCTTTTTTTAGAAAGATAAGTAAGGCTTGATGAAAGATTAAAAAGGAGGAATTTCATAAATCGACTGTCTATTGGTCTATTTTTTGTTTGAATATTTGACGATTACTCGGCCCATGGCAAACCAGTTTTGGTAGTTCTTTTTAGAAAGGTAAGTAATAATTTTGAAGTGGTCTGATATTTTATCATTACCCGTTTTTGAGTTATACTTGTTAAAGTATTTTTTATGTAGACGACAAATACATATTGATAAAATACATATGGGACAAATTTCGGAATCATTTGGTATATTTCGAAAAAGAATTATTAAATCGAATCAACGTGGTGCCTAATGAAATAATTAGGGGCGGTTTTTACAATTACTGGGCTTAATTATTGTATGTGTATATTTTTTATACTCCGTGGATCGTTTAAAATCAATTCAAACAAAAGTATAATTCCACAATCACAATGTAAAGTAATCAAGTAATTCGTTCAGGTGTTTTATCGTTCAATAAAGGAGTCCTACAGGGTAATGATATTACAGTGATCGAACAATACGCGACGGCCTCGTTTGAACAAGTGAGCGCGAGGTAGGATCGCCCTTTACGAAATTAAATCTCTTCAGCTACTCGATTTTACATTTTAATAGGTTGTCTGTTACACCGAAACGAATTTCGTTTTTCAAACTTCACTTCCAATTGTTTTTTTCCATTGGACTTTCAATTTAGAAGCAGGAATACTGCAAAACAAATACTATTTTCGTTGCATCCCAAATATTTTACAAATTTCACCATGATTGAGTTTATTGGCATCACGATTGAGTTATTTCAAGAAAATATAATCAATAAAGTCAATTAAAAACCTCTGTGGTCTAGCGGTTTAGCTGCATGAGGTCCTGGGTTCGATTCCCTCAAATTTATTCCCTAACCATTTCGAAATATCAAAAATGAACAACGTTAGTATTTAAGTTTTCACTCCCGGAGTGCAAGGTTTTTTTTTAAGTATCTGTAAAGACGCCGTTTAGCAAGTGAGATGAAATTATATCAGCTCTCCTAGAAATCACATCTTTTCAGTTACACAATTTTTTCATTATTATTGGATGCTCTTACACCGAAACAAATTTCATTTCCAAACATCGCGATAGAAAATTTAATACGCAGAGTTTTACATTTAGTTACGACCCTAGTTCTTTTCTGTTTACTATTCTGAAAGACTTTATCCAACTGTCAAAATCAGTAGGTCAATTTTTAGCCCTTATGGTGATGCGAAAATGATACCGACTATTTATATAACACTAAATTACAAGTAAAACAATACAAATGTTGTATATGTGTATTATGTGTCACATTCCTTTAATAAATGGACATTTTCAAAATGCGATAACAATAATCATACTTGGTGACTTCAGATAAAATATAATGATTAATGGCCACTGACCCTATCTTATATATTATAATATCCTATCTAACCTAAATGACTTACCTTATCATATAACGGATATCCACGATATTGTAATATTCGCGGATGACACTTCACTTATATTTAAAGTGAAAAGATAATTAGAAAAAAACAAAAAGTATGACGAAGTGAGCAATGCGATATCCAAAGTTGTACATTGGTTCACAGTTAACAAAGTACTTCTCTTAAATGGTAATAAGACGAAATGTATTAGAGTTTCAATGCCCAATGTCAGGCTAGTAGATTCCAATGTACAACTAAATGGATCTAAACTGGATCTGGTTGAATCCACTGTCTTTTTAGGCATCACAATTGATAATAAATTACAATGGGGCCCTCATATTGAGAAATTGGCAAATAGGCTTAGTTCAGCAGCATTTGCAGTAAAAAAATAAGAACATTAACAGATGTTGAAACGGCCCGAATAGTGTATTTTAGGTATTTTCATAGTTTAATGTCTTATGGGATACTTCTTTGGGGAAATTTTGCAGATATAAATACTATATTTGTATTGCAAAAAAGAGCTATTACGTCTATTTATAATCTAAATGCAAGGGATTTCCTGCCTGAAAAATTCAAAGAAATAAATATTTTAACCTTCAGTTCTTAATACATTTATGGGCATTTAATGTATGTTAAAAAAATCTGTTTACAAAAAATGTGATGTTCACAATGTAAATACGAGGGATAAAAATAATCTAGCCGTATACGAAACTCGTCTTTATAAAATTAGTAAATCCTTTTTCGGTCAATGTATACGTTTTAACAATAAACTGCCCATTGGTATTAGATATCCACCTTTAAATAAGTTTAAAAAATGTTCATATTTTTAAAGAAAGAAACACTTGTACTGTTTTACTTATCACTTATAATTTATTAGGTACTTTGTAATTAAAAGAGTTTAAGTTTTAGCCCTGATGATGCCGTATAAGCGAAACCGGTAGGCTACTAATTACAAAGTACCTAATAAATTATAAGTGATAAGTAAAACAGTACAAGTGTTTCTTTCTTTAAAAATATGAATATTTGGAAGTTTTACCAAGCGCCGACGATGGAAAATATCAAATATTTTAAAAAATGTATAAAAGCAAAATTATGCCAAAAAGGCTATTATACGGTCTCAGATTATTTGGAAGATGAACATGCTTGGGGATAGAGATTTCAATCTCCCACTGCAATTTGTTATGTGATTTGTTGTACCTTTTATTTAAGTTAAAATCTGATTGTAATTTATATTTTTAATCTAGTTTATATTGTAACTATTATTATTGAAAAAAGACAAGCCCGCTGAGTTTCTTTCGCCGGATCTTCTCAGTGTGCGGCCGCGATTCCGATTCGGTGGTAGTTTATAAAAATGTTGACGCGCACAAATACCACTTGTATGGTTCAAGTGAATAAAGATTATTCTGATTTTGATTCTAAGATAAAAGAAAGTGATTTTTTAGATCAGTTGCCAGGTAACCGCTGCTATTTTTCAACAGTTAAAAAAATATGTTAGCAACAAAATTCTAGGAGGAAAGGAATTATTTATCTGTAGATAGGTTATTAATATTGGCCATAAGTAATGTATTTTAACACAGTGAAGAATACACTAGTCATTTTTATACAATAAAATATAGTTTTAGTGTAATGTATGTCCGCAATATGACAAAATTTAATATTTATTTGTTTTATGGTCAATAATATTATATAACAATTTCAATAATCTATACAACTCACGTCTTGGTCATAAAACTTTCATAATTCAGGCACTCACATTAGGGGTATCGTTGTTTATATAAAATGGTCTCATCACATCTTTATATCTCTTATAAATTTATATAAGGCACGTCGTAAATTTTCGTAATATGAAAAAACCGAACAGACATGAACCGTTTTTAGTTACAACGTATTTTAAGACCTGAGTATTTACTAAAACATATGGAAATATGTAAAAAAATATAAAATGTAGTTATCTTATGACCGGTTCCTATGTACCAGAAAGTATTACTTTTTACTTACGAATAGTAGTTTTTCGTACGAATACTGAAAATTCTAACTATCGTTGTCTATTGATAACACGAAGCATTTTATGCAACTATGAGCAACTCCTCGTCACTTATATATAAATAACCAATTTTATTTTATGTATTAAATTACAATTCGTTCATTTTAGGAACCGGGCCATAGTTAATAGAATCATTGTTTCAAGTTCATATTCGGGAGTTTTGGCGCCATCGAAAGAAAATATGGTCGAAATTTTTTCATAATTATTAAATTTCGTGTTGATATTGAGTGAAATTTGTCAACTTTGGTGGCATTTTGTACAATTTCATTCAGTGAAAGTGCAGAAATGAAATAATCAGGAAGAAATTACCATATTGTGTATTTCCTCATTGCCGCCAAACCTCATTATATGAGCTTGGGTAATGAGGCCATTGCTTTACCCAAGAGCCTGACATGACTAACTGACGACTTATGTGTGACTGATGACTAATTATATTTTTTTAAAATTGATGTCGCCTCTGTGGTCTAGCGGTCCGGGTGTTGGATTTGACTGCATGAGGTCCCAGGTTCGAATCCCGGGTCGGCCAACACAAAGAAAGTTGGATTTTTCCAATTTTCTAATAAAAAAATGTTGGTCGGGATTGGAAATGTGCCCGGTTGGCGATAGGCTTGCCACCTATCACATTGTGGGACTTAGTGTCTTCGGCTAGTCGTGGGTGCCTTGGTTGTACCTCTGCCTACCTCTTCGGGGATATGGGCGTGAAGATACTTGATGTAAAATTTGAAGCAAATTTCTACTTGACTAATGACAAAATACTAATATGAAGGCCAATACTTAAAGAAAGAAAGTTCATGTTCGTCTTAGTAAAATTACATATTCACTCGACTACATCAAAAGGTTTTCCCCGTGTTGGTCCGGGCTTCTTCGGAAAATAGACCATCTGCCTTCCTGCCAGGCAGCTCGTAAAAGGTGAGCATAGGCTTAACGTCATTAGCACCGTGACATCCTACTAGGTGGTACAGTTTTGCAGCGACTGGCCCGTATTGGTACCACAGCCTTACCTGTTCCTGCCGCCATGACGTCCAACGCTTGCCGTTGACGTGTTCCAGATAGGAGGGCAAGAAAACCGGTAAACTTACTTTGGCAACGCACCTTTACCACCTTTGGTGTCTCTAGGCGTCGTGAATTTTTTACCATCAAGGAATCCGTCTGCTTGTTTGCCTTCCATTATCATAAAAAAAATTACATAGACGCTAGCTAGCATATTTGATATTTTCCATCGTCGGCGCTTGGTAAAACTTCCAAATATTCATATTTTTAAAGAAAGAAACACTTGTACTGTTTTACTTATCACTTATAATTTATTACTTTGTAATTAGTAGCCCACCGGTTTCGCTTATGCAGCATTATCAGGGCTAAAACTTAAACTCTAATAAGTTCTTCTAATAAGTTAAAGTTTTAGCCCTGATGATGCTGTATAAGCGAAACCGGTAGGCTACTAATTACAAAGTAATAAATTATAAGTGATAAGTAAAACAGGACAAGTGTTTCTTTCTTTAAAAATATGCTAGCTAGCATGACGCAGTAAACGAAAAGTAAGGCTTTGGTGCTTTTCTGTGACGACTAAGTAATGTACTCGTACATTGTAACAACGCATACAAACATTTTGCGTGTGCAATGATGTCGCCCTTTGACGTAAATGGTGTCCAATATTGAAGTAACACCGTTTTAACACGATATCGTTCACACATTTAAGAACCAGACAAGAAAATAATTCCACTTTCTGTGTTTTTACTGAAAAAAAAAGACTCTATATTATTTACATTATTTTATAACTACATTGAGTACAGGTTTTGTAGGAGGTTATTGAATTTTTTCAAGTGAAAACTTCTTGAAATGGGTAAACACTTCTATATTCGCACCAGGACACGTGACATGATCGAAAATTCGTTAGACGGCGAAGGGCGCTTGCGCAAATAAAACGGCGCAGTGCGCTTGCGCAAATGTTCGTGTTGTCATGTTTGTGTACGATAGCGCAATCAATGAATATTGTATTCTAACACATAAATTATAGTTCTTTCATACTAATAATTAAAGCAATTCGTGCAAAATTATTCCCTAACCATTCCAAAATATCAAAAATGCACAATGTTAGTATTCAAGTTTGGCACTCCCGAAGTGCAACCCGTTTTTTATGTATAACAAAATCAGTGTTATTTTTCTACTGTTGTATATAAAAGTTTAAAACTGTAAAGCTGCTTAGTCTTAATATTCAAAATTATTTTCCAGGAAAAACTCAATGGTTACTGGAACGCTCCGTAAGATGATATTTTTGGTTATAAAAGTCCGATTAAAAGTTGTGATCGTATTTTACTAAAATCCCTTACTGGGTTCTAATACTTTTTTCAACGAAAATGTTATTTTACATTTTGTTATTCGTCATCTTTTACGTTGTCATTCTTTACAATTCTATTTCAATATTTTTGATTCAAACAATGAACAAAAAAGTATTTCTCTTAAATTGCTGTTTAAAATTTCACGATTAACATTTCATGATTGTAAATAAAAAGCTATAGTATGGATACCCAGTCTATATTTCACAGTCCTTAAAAAAATATTTCAAACTATATGAACAAAAGTAATATCAAAAACATAATAATTCGTTGTTGCAAAATTATTAATTACTTCAAGATCTGTATCTTTCTGTAGCTGTCTAAAAAAACATTTCCTTGTCATAGTTTAAGCTCTCTATGTGTCGGTATATGTTTAGTTTATTTTCGTGTTATGTGTAACTTTATAAATAAAAAATAAATTTTTTTATAAATATATATCTTTATAAATATTTAATAGCCTGTTTATCTGTATCCCTTTCATTTATCATTTTTCTTTGACAGGTTCGCTGTAAGAAATTTACTTCATTAGACATGAACTAGTTTTTCTATTATTTTAAGCTATTATGTTTAATGAAGAAATCATAATACCTATAGACCAACTAAACCAACGCCTTAACATACTCGCCCTGTAACCCTGGATTAAAGGCCCGATTCAGAAGCCAGCAATGTTAGGAACTAAACTAACTAAACTAAATCTCTCTCTCTCTCTCTCTCTCTCTCTCTCTCTGGACAAGTCATATAAATTGAATCTAACCTCAAAGTAAGCGAATTATATGCTAGTGTTGTTGGTGTTAGTCAACGATTCTAATACATAGAAATACTTAAATAGATACCAGAATAAATTTAACAAACACCCAGACCCGGATATGCAGACATTTAAATGTTTATCAGACAAATGCCTGCCCCCGTCGTCGTCGGGAATCGAACCCGATCCTCGCTGTTGGTCGATGTAGTTAGGCGTGTACGCTAGTCACTCGACCAACGAGGCGGTCAACGAATCAGTCTGTCGTCCTATCCTCTGACTGTTTAGTTATAAGACCACCATTGTTGGTAATTTGTTTTTTTTTATTATTTTTATGTTAAAAGTATAAACTTAGGAAATAGGAGATACCTAATGTAAATAAATGGTAATAATAATGAAGTCTGCAATTCAAAATCATGAATATTATGTACCAAGATTAGAGAACCTTGCCTTTACCTTGCTTGTATATCTTGGCTGTATGTATATTACTACATAGTATAAACAAAGTCGCTTTCTCTGTCCCATTGTCTAAATCTTTAAAACTACGCAATGGATTTTGATGCGGTTTTTTAATAGGTAAAGTGATTGAAGAGGAAGGTTTACATGTACATTTCATAACCATGCGAAGACGGGGCGGGCCGCTAGTTTGTAAATAAAAGTCATCATTTATTTGAAACAAATAATGAAGTACTAGGAATTATACACTTCAGAAATAGTAAGAAACTACATGTGCCTGATATAAAACTTAATATTTATAAAAACAATGTATATTGCATGTCCATTCGTATATATAACCATGATTTGCTATTAAAGAAAACATATTATAGTGTAACAGATTTTCTTGCAGAGAAGCACAAATAAATATACTTTTTTAAATTAAATGTAAATTTAATTTAAGTAGTAAATCATGGTTGCCGAGAAGTTTGTTTCGTCGTTTCTTCTCCTGACTGGCTAGGGTTGGAAACGGTGGTAGTGTACGGTAGATAGGATTAAAATTAATCTACCTTTAAAATTATTTGTAACCAATTATGAAACTTACTAAACTTATAAATAAATAAAATGTCTATTAAAAATATAAAAGGTGCTGTGATTCAAATGTTAAAGTGTATATTAATATTTAATTTCTTTATATTTAATTAAATATTTGCACAACACAATGTGGTAGAATATGTTTTAATCTTAAACTAGCTGCTACCTGCGGCTTTGCCCGCGTTTTCACAGAAACCCGGTGTGCGATCGCGATTAAAAATAGCCTATATGTTAATCCAGGTCACAATCTATCTGTCTTCCAAATTTCAGACAAATCCGTTCAGCCAGTAACAAACATCCATATATCCATACTTACAAACTTTCGCATTTATAATATTAATAGGATATATTTGTAACACATTTTTTAACACACATATTCCGCAAATATATACTTTTCATTTTCATCTTTCAGAACATGTATGTAACATACCCGGAAAAGTTACTGCGCAGCATTCTACTGCCAGTAAACTTACTAGTAATAGTCATCGTTTTAACCTGTACTTGCCACTTAACACATTAGAGGCAGATGGTCTATTCCACACTGAGGACCAGGGGGGTTATTATGTATCTCAGTTGTCAACTCAAATTGTAAAAGTGTACATTAAATGACGTCATTTGTGTTTGCTATCTCTATTGTATTTCTGTTGGTCACTGGAGATAGAGGCAGATGGTCTATTCCACACTGAGGACCAGGGGGGTTATTATGTATCTCAGTTGTCAACTCAAACTGTAAAAGTGTACATTAAATGACGTCATTTGTGTTTGCTATCTCTATTGTATTTCTGTTAGTCACTGGAGATAGAGGCAGATGGTCTTTTCCACACTGGGGACCAGGGGGGTTATTATGTATCTCAGTTGTCAACTCAAACTGTAAAAGTGTACATTAAATGACGTCATTTATGTTTGCTATCTCTATTGTATTTCTGTTGGTCACTGGATATAGCAAATACAAAACACGTCATTTGACATCGATTCGATGTACACTTATCCATTTTGAGTTGGTAACTGAGTTACATAATCACCCCCCAGGACTTACATGGGGAATGTACGTTTTACTTAACAGAGGCGAATTATTTATTGCCTCTATGGTCTAGCGGTTCAGTTGATGGACTTGACTGCATGAGGTCCTGAGTTCGAATCCCGGGCCGGGCAACAAAATGTTGCTCTGGATTGGAAATGTGCCCGGTTGGTTGGCGATTGGGACCTATCACATCGTGGGACTTAGTCGTGGATGCCCTGGTTGGGCCTCTGCCTACCTCTTCGGGGATATGGGCGTGAACAAAAAAACTGTTTATTTAGATTTTGCTCTAACCATAATGTACCATAAATAAGTTATCAAAGAAACTTCTAAATTGATATCTACCGTGTTTACGTGTTTGTGAATGTTACATGACGGTGTAACTCTACATCAGCTTAATGTATTTTCGTGGAGTACGCGAATGGTCTTGTATTAAATGACGTAGGAAAAATGATTTTTTTATCTCTTTCTAACACAAACCGTTCCTATCACTCTCTTTCTTGCACTTGGCCTATATCGCTTGTGAGTGGCATCTACAATTTCGCTTTAATATTAGGGTTATAAGTATCGAAAAATGTATTTCACCCAAAGTCATGCGAGTATGGTGATTTTTATGGCTATGGAAAAATATATTATTCACTTTCCATTCTCATGGAAGCTCCATTCGTTACTATTTGTAACTACTGAAATAAAACAAATGTGAGCGTATTTGAAATTTGTCAGGATATAACAACTTGTAACACTTTTAATCAAAAAATGCCGAGAAATAGATATGTGTTTAGAAAGGTAGTGTAAACACTAATCTAACAACACTAAACACTAGGTAGTAGAGTTTCGCAGCGACTCGCCCGGATTGGTACCACCGCCTTACCGATTCTTGCCGCCATAACTTCCAATGCTTGCCGTTGACGTGTTCCGATACAGAGGGTAAGGTAACCAGTAAACTTACTTTTGCTCGAGGTCTAACATCTCGGCCTTATTACCACCTTTGATGTCTCTAGGCGGCGTGAATTTCTTACCATCAGGAAATCCGTCTGCTTGTTTGTCTTCCAATATTATTAAAAAACTAAAAGTCTTTTATCAGTGACTATTACTGACGTTGAAAGAAAATAGAGATAAATAACAATAAGTATAAATCATTTAATTAATTAAAAGTGCAACGTAGCTATTAATCAAGTCAACCATCCGTCCAAATGTCATGATGGCATAGATAAACAAACACACTCAGATAAGTTAAACTTACAAAACGTCCCTTTTTACTGGTAGATTTTTGTCGGGGGTTATTGAATTGTTGTAACTTTAACAACTTTTTTTTAAATATTTTATGTACAGATTTAGTTTTATTACATGTATAAATATAAACGTTTTATTATTAACAAAACAAGATAAACGAGCTAACGGGCCAGTCATAATAAATTCATTCTCTATATCTACTTGACAGAGAAGGGATGAAGAAAATTAATTACTCTTTCTGCGAATGTTATTACATATACCTAAACCACAAAGTAGTAAATCTGTAAGTACTTTAAAATATTCTAGACGAGATTGTTTTAATTTTTCTTATTAAAAAATTCGAAAAAAAAGGGTACAGTTTCAACAATGCAACATCCACAATCTTTAATAATATTTTTAAATGTTGTAAAATTTTTAAATCGGCTAGCTTACCCTCCGGACCGGAACACGTCAACGACAAGCATTGACGTTATGGCGACAGGAATAGATAAGGCGGTGGTACCAATCCACGCGAGTTGCTGCAAAACTCTAGCACCTAGTAGGATGTCACGGTGTTAGTGACGGTAAGCCTATGCTCGCCTTTTACGAGCTGCTGCCTTACAGGAAGGCAGATGATCTATTCTACAAAGGAGCCCGGACCAACACGGGGATTGGTGGACGAATCGTCAGTGAAAAAAATAATAAAATGAAAAGGTGTCGTTTCGTCCACTGTGGACGAAAATTTTGTGGACGAAGCGTCAGCAAGCCGGAGAAATAGACTCAACTATGCGACTGCCGGGTTAACACCTAACTGGATTTCTGTCTGAGTTTAAATTGAAAGTATTGTAGTTAATTGTCTCAACTTCACTCGGTTTTTGAAACAGTGGCCATACTCGAAATAAAATTTCCGTAATGACGGTATACCTTAAACATCTAGAAACTGATCCTTAAAACAATTAGGAATAATAATTAACTCACACATAATATATAAATTATGAATAAGACCCAAAAAAAGCCGATATGTTATATACAGACTAACAATAGAAGTAGAAGGCAAAATCCTAAGAAACCAGCGAGTGTGACAAAGACTACAAGTACGAGTTATCATAAAATATATTATACCAAAATTTTCTCATAAAAATAACACCAAATATAACCATATTGGTTACACTTACATGCGAATATGAATAAATAAGCAATTATCATTGCGCAAGGTTCTCAAACTACGATTTGTAAATCGCTAGACTATAGAAAATAAAATTTTGTTTGCTAAAGTTTTGCTTTGGTATGCCAAAAGTGTTTTAAATTAAGTTCAATAGAATAGACATTTTTTGAAATGTTATAAGGTTAAAAAGCAGACGAGTGGTCTAAAATAAGTACTCAAGGTGTGAAAAGTTTCTGGAAATCTAAAGTTTGTGTTTGTTTATGTTAGTGATTTAAATATAATGAAATGTTACTAACTACCTAACCGGATAAGTCAAAATAAAACAACGGTCAATTTTTATATACAGTTAAGAAATCATAAAATTATAAACTAAATCTTTTAAAGAACAAGTAGATGTTTTTACAAAAATAATTTTAAATTTATTTATTAAAACCAAAAGTGATAGCGATGCATTATCTATCTCAATTTGGAAGTTAAGCCTTTTGCAAGTAACTTTAATAGTCACATAGACATCTCAAACAGAACACAAAATGGCCGCCCTTGTCCAAAAAAGGATCAATTTCTCAATCAGTCTGTGCCTATATAAATATTTTAAGTTTTTGAGCTCAGATTTTACTTGACGAATCTAGAAAAGAGTTTTGTTTTGTTATAAAACTTGTGCTTTCCGGACAGTCACGTTTGAATTTGATCAAGACCTGACAACATAATCTTAAAATTAAAGATTTTTTGCATTTTAGCTGTGTGTTGCTAATTTTGCTTTTCTTTTCATGCACTAGTACTGTAAAAAAATACTACAAGGGTATGACAAAGTTTGGAAATCACTGTCTATGAATATTTTTTGTAGTATCTTTGGCCAGCGCCACAATGAGATGTTTTGTCGCATGATATGATTGTTCAAATCTGAATAACACGAGTAATACCATAAACAGCTAGTCATGATCCCTTATTTATTCTTGACTTTTTATTGTTGGTGTTTAGGTAAATTTTGTGGTTTACCGAATTTATGCCTATTTGTCTATTACAAAATTTTGTGTTTAGATGTGACGTGTTCGTGTGATTTGTTGTGTTACTGTGCACAGGTACATAATCCATGCTGATATTATAAAAGCGGAAGTATATCTGTCTGTTTGTTGTTCTTTTACGTCTAAGTCGCTGAACCAATTTTGATGAAATTTGATAGGCATATAGCTAAAGATCCAAATTCAAACAAAGACAACTTTTTTGTTAAAAATCGAGGAATGTTATGGGAATGAGAAGTTTTCTGAAAATCTTAACTCCTCGTATTCGACGCCGATAAAGTCGCTGGCAAACAGCTAGAATTCTAACAAAGCAGATTTGTAATAAACCTTTATTGTGCTAATTCCAACGAACCCGTGTAGTTCACTTTGCACGTGAGTTCAGGTAAGTTTGTTTTACTTTTTTTTGTTCCCATCTTTTTATTTATTTGCGTATAATATGTGTATCAGGAAGTTATATAAATATTAAATGCATACCAACTTGTTCATTGTAGTTTGCATTTTTTTACTTTTTTTTTATTTTATCTTTATTTTATTTTACAATTACTTTAAACAAACCTTTATTTCTGTTCCTTAGTTTGCATTTTGTTGGAGAGTAAGTCTTCTACATGATAGTACTATTACCTACTTATTTTAATGCCAATTTTTAGAAGTACATGTACATAATACATATCAATAAGTAATTAAATAAACTACCATATGTAAAAATGCTATCCACATTCACCTTGTTTTGTCGGAAATCGAACTCCAGCCTCATTAAAGGTTATTGGATTGAGGCGTATATGCTTATTCCTCAACAAACAAGGGTTGCGCATGTAAATATATACATATTGAAATTGGTTTCCAGTAATATGCAGTGAAATAAACAATAGCATTAATGACTCGCGACAACCGGAGGCAGCCATTATCGCGGCCACGCGAGTTTCCGGTCGCTGCCGGATATGGCGTGTAACTGTATCCGGTACCGTTTTTCATCGGATATGCTACCATGTAGTTGCGTTTGGTTTTACACCCCATAGTGTTCGATGCCATTTGTTTTATGACATGAGGGTAGCTTACAAAAAGATAGCTTTATTTAACATTATAGCGTTCGAAAATTTTACGAGTTTCTTAAAGGTATGAAATAGAAACGGAAGTAAACATAGACACTTCAATTTTTATCAGTGGAGATGTAACGAACCCATCACACGGTATGAACATTCCAAACTAAAGCAGAGATCGGCGCTCAATCGTTTCAGATCCTCTAACCGTTGTACTACTTATTCCTGCCACTTTACAACGGGTAGCACTAATGTTACTGCGGCAGGGATTGGTAAAGCATTAAAATCTCCATAAAATCCCTACACACTAGAACTCAGAACTCTACCACCTGGAGTAACTTACAACTGAAATGCAGGAGTCACAAATTAATAAGTCTTAGGTCTATAATTTCAGCGTCAAATATTATATTTGCAAAAGTGTATTCACGCCCATATCCTGTAGACAGAGACACAACCAGGGCACCCACGACTAGCCCAAGGCATTAAGTCCTACAATATGATAGCTGGCAAGCCTATCGCCAACCGGGCACAAATCCAATCCCGGCAACGTTATGTTTAGAAGAAAATTTAAAATACAATTCACACCTAGACTAAGAATTACTGACATATTTCTTCATCACAACATATGTCTGCTTCTGTTGAGAATCAAACACGACTCTCTAAGACGTACTTAATTTACGCTTGCACGCTAACCCCTCGACCAACGATGCCGTCTCTCACGTCCTATCAGATCCTCCGACACCGATAACTGCGGCAAACGCAAGCCTACCTCCCAACCTAAACAAAAACTGTCAAGACACTACACTACACCGTCGCCGCCGGTCTCGGCGACGAAAGTCTCTTTTGTGCCAGGCGCCTAACGCCGAGCGACGAGCCACTACTCCTCCTTCAAGACCATCCAGTTGTTGGGAACAGTCCAATCCATGTAAATAATTATGTCTCAGGCTGAGCACTGTGCTCGGCCCACAAAGCCCGGTGAAGTTTTAAAAACCGCGATGTTGGCAACACATAAGTCACTTAAAAAAAAGCAGTCAATGCAATAGAAAAAACGTTTCCACGTTCGGCAAAAAAATGAATTGTCTTGATAACATTACATGAAATAATACTAAAATTTATTATCGTCAGCTTACAAATTGCTACCGATACAACATTATGAACAATTCATTAATGAATTATTAGTAACTGTATATACCCCAAGGACGAGTTAAACGCTAAACTAGAGAGGTAGAGGCTTTAAATATGAATTATACAATGTTTATTATGAAACTGTATGATAAATATACATAAAAGTAGTTATCCTGGTGAACTTTCTTCTACGCTCGATGTCTGTAGGGTATCGCCTCTGTTATTTATCGGTTCAGTGTCAGTCTTGACTTCTTTGCCCCGGGTTTGATCCCCGGACAAACGATTTCTATTAAAGTGTGCGCTTTCAATTTTCTAATAAAATTAACGTTTCTTGGAGATTGGATATGTGCCCGGTTGGCGATAGGCTTGCCAATTAACACATCGTGGGATTTAATGTATTCAGCTAGCCACTTAAAATTATAATGTTGTTAATTCTAGTTTCCTTACAGTGTTTCTATTTTCTTTCCTTGACAGTAATGCGTTTTCATGTATATTTTGCAATCGTTTTTATATACGTATTTTGATAAATTTTATATTAATATTCGCGCAGTAAAACTACAATTAGCCGGCTATATTTTTTTAACCCTTTGACCACTATGACTCCAAAATTTATAAATTTTATCAAAATCTGTCTTGTACTTTTTGAGAAATTGACGAAATTTATTATTAAGCATATATGTTTAGTTCAAAGACCACTTTTCGGGTCTTTGTAAAATGTTTATGAGACTACCAGGGATCACACAGATCTAAATGTAATAGCACATATTTTTTTGTCTAAGTGTGTCTGTCATAGTTAACTCCTCAACAACTGGAAACTGTGAATTTCTTATCATCAGGAAATACGTCTGCTTGTTTGCCTTCCTATATAAAAAAAAACTGGACTGACTTGTTTGAAACGTTGTATGTATTTTTAAATAGGTACCTGAATGGCTTGAAAATAGAAACAAAAAAACAGTCTAAAGTTCACCGGCTCAGCTAGTTAAAAAGATATTTGAAAATGACAAAGTAAAGTGTAATATAACGTGAATGTACGACGTAATCAAGATCGATTTGTCCCAAATATGTACGATATAAATCAACAGTTTAAAACAATTTATATGATGCGGGGTGAAATTCCATTTTCTTTTCTTTTAACCCTTGGCAGCCCCTCTCAACTCAAGTCATTTTAAAGGTGGCACAAGTGAAACTTTTGTACCAGCTTTCATTGGATATTATAATAAAGTATCACTCTAAAACTAAAAACGAGTCAAGTATGTAATAAGCTTTAACACACATATATATACACTAAACACACACACACACAAATACAAAGTTGTTGAAATATGTAAATTACAGAAAAAAATAACTAAAACTAAATGTACCAAAACATATGTAATGACAGAAATTTCTTCCAGCCAACAATAAAAACAATAAATTAAATAAGTAGACGTCGTGTATATAATAATATATTATATTTGTGTATGTGTCACTTGTCTATATATAAAAAACTACAATATATATAAAACAAATATAAACGTAATACACACTAAATATGAACAACCACAATGAGACTTACATCAAAAGATTTTAATAATCCCGACAAAATGTAGAAAATGATTTCGATCACGTCAGCTTTAAAAAAAAACCAACCGCATCTAAATCGGTTCATCCGTTCAAAAGTTATGCTATCATAGAACACACACACAGACACATCAAACTTAAAACACCCGTTTTTCCATTAGGGGTTAAAAAAGAGCTTATAAACGACCGTAAGGAAATGTCCCTATTTCGCATTTACGAATTACACTACGATGTGAGTTCCATAACCTTACAGCATTAACATGGGTGACTAAGAATAGTCAGCAGAATACCTTGTGAGAAATCTCAGCAGAAAGCATAGGAAAGACAAAGGTGTATGTTAGGAACTTCAACACCTTGTGGTAGCCTAAATGTGGTGGCATTGTAATGTCCATTTTGCAATTTTCTGTTATATCCGCTGATGGTAATAGATAACCATGGCCTAAAGACACCATGAGGACGTTGTTATCCTGTAGTTGGGTTATTAGGCCTTTTTTACAAGTCTACTCGCTACCCTATCCTTCGGGCCTAAACTTGAAGCATTGTTACGCCAGGAGTAAGTTGCTGCACAGCGCTCTCCCAACAGTGAAATTTAAATTCAGTTTAATATATTAAGTAACAGCTGTACCGGCGAACTTCGCTCCACCCGTTCAGTTTGTATGAAAATATTGGTTTTCCTTGTTTCTTCCCAGTCGAAAGAATAAAAGTATCATATGTTCTTCTCCTGGTTTGAAGCTACCCTATCAATTTCAGTCAAATTGGTTCTGCTGTTCTTGAGTTATAAATAGTGAAACTAACACGACTTTCTTTTAATGTGATTTAATTTAATTAATGATTACATAATTGAATGACAATAAATATATTTATAGTAAGTTTATATTATAAACATCAATTGTTTCCAAACCTAGCCAATTAAGAAGAAAATAAAGAAAAACGAACGGGAAACCAAAATGATTTCTCATCTTAATTGTATCAGGCAAAAGCCAACAAAACATATTCTTAGGTAGCTGTGACGTCCTCAAAATAAATTAAACAATAAATTAAACCTAATAAAAATTAATTAATTAATTAATTAAGCCTGGACAAGACACAAATTGAATCTAAACCCAAAGTAAGCAAGTAAGTTATATGCTTATGTTATGGGTGTTAGTCAACGATACTAATACATAGAAATACTTAAATAGATACAAGAATAAATTTAATAAACACCCAGACCCGAAAATGCAGACATCTAAATGTTCATAACAGAATTGCCTGCCCCGTCGGAAATCAACCTGAGATTCGAGATTGATTTTGTACACTTTTTAATCTTTACCTTGGAATATGTCCCGTTAATTCTGATTAAATATTTTATTAAACTTTAATTAAATTGTTCTTAATTAAAAATTCGGAGCTGGTTTACCTAACATTAATTGGTATGGTATGATATTATATTGACAACTTATATGATACGGTTTGAATTGTTTCCCTTTAATCTACTGCTGAGAATAGCTCTCACAAATAAAAGTTAGTCACAAAAATATAATTTGTTAAAAACTTATTATTTTTTAAAGTTTTAAGAATACCCAGAAATATGATATTTTGAATGTTGAAACATTATCGAAGTATACAAGTTAAATAATAAAGCGATAAGATTTACTTGAAAACTTTTTATTTATTGAACATATAAAATTAGCCGCAAAATATGAAGGGAATTTAATAATTCTTGTAATAAGTTTGTTTTATAAGTAAGTTGTATGTTACGCCTTTATAAACAAATCATAATCTGTGAAGTTTTATGCTTGGTATTTTGACATGTTTTGTTGGTCGAGGGGTTAGCATACATGCCTAATGCGTAGGCATTTTCGTAAGGGACTTCAATTCTCGACTGGCATTTTTGTAACAGTTATATTATATATTATATAAAGTGAACTGTTGCGGAAAACCGCGCGGGAGACCGTCGTCGGTCCCGCGCCCGCACTACGAAGCTCGTATCTCCGCGACGGTTACCGTTGCGGGGGCACGCGTGGGGCCCGCCGACCAGGAGCACGCGCTGCAGAGACCATGTGCACCGTCATTACGGTAAATGCACCGTATTACTTTACCACCTACAGTAGAGACATGACAACGGTGACAAATTCGATAGTAATTTGTAAACAATTCAATTATTATTTGTAAAAAGTTTATTTATTGCCAGCATCTCCATTGCTGATATGACTGATATAGCTCTTACTTTAAAATTGTTGACTTTCAATTACGGATCCAGTTTTGAAAATAATTCATCTTATACTTCAACCGAAATTTCAAAATACATATAAAATATTTTTTACTATCCCTTAATCTACTAATTTCCCGTATAGCAACCTAGATTCAATGAAAAGGCTCACTGGTTGTAATTTTTTTGTGTAATAATTTATTAAGTTCTCCATCGATACGACAGTATATGCACATTGTTAAAATTGAACTGGAGACCCGACTGGTCGCCGCGACGGGGACCGCTGCGTGTTTACTCGCATGCTCAAGCAACGTTTGCCCGACGCGGACGCCCGTTTAACTCAGTTTCAGGCCTTAATACCCAGTATTAGATTTGCTACGTTATTATGATATATTTTAGTATCGGTTGACTAACAACTACTACACTAGTATATAAATTGCGTAATACGTGGTTAGATTCTCGTGTAAGTTGTCTCGAGATATTTATTAATTTAGCCCATGTTTCATTTAAACATAAAAGTTGTCTTCTTATCAAAGACAACTTCTCTCACATTTTAACTTGACCAAACCAACTTTAACCATTTAACATAAAATACTCGTAATTTTACAGCAGTAAAACTGCACCAGAACCTACTTAAATTTCGATGTAATATCATCTCGTCCAGTTAAACAAATACGATTGATATAACAAATAACAAGTTTGATAATTGAAAGTAATTGAAAAATCTTTAAACAAATTGTCATAAAATATACTTTCATGAAACCAAATTTCATAAAAAGTAAATCATCTACTTATATAAATTTTTCTACCTAAATTACGCGCAATTTAACACTTGAGCACGTGAAGATTCCAGGTGGTTTCGCACACTTCGGTTCAAATCCTGTATGTGACTAAAACCTGCTAACATTAGAGTTTCACCCATATTTCCCTAAAAGGTAGGCAGGGGCACAACCATAACCCCAAGAATAGCCGAAGACACTAATTCTCACTACGTGATATCTGGCAAGCCAATCGCTAATCGGGCACATAACCAATCCCAGCAACGGAATTTTACAGAAAATTCAATTTTTTTATGCACGGCCAGGGGATTGTACCCGAGCACTTATAAAGTTAAGTCTAACACAGGACCGCTAGAACAAGGTGGCGATACCTATTTAAAACATGTTCACTTTGTTAAAACCGCTATAACATTTACCTTGTACCAAACATCGGCCTGTCTATTATTCTACCCCATATTGTATTATTATATATTGGCGACATCTGTGTCCCCTTCGCCTCGAAAATTGTCGCAGAGTGTCATAAAAGCGATGTTATTTCAGTTATTTTAACGATTTCACTCGTTTGATCGAAATTCAGATAATGGCTGTAATTTTGTTTGATTTATTTATCCTAATATTTGCGTCTTTTTGGTATTTAAATATTAATGTGTTTTAATACTAACTAGATATTGTATGCTAAGTGATTTTTTTAAAGTTTCATTATCAATGTAAGTTTTAACAAAATAGGTCCGCCCGTTTTTAAAGACAACCACGCACCGTTTAAAAAAACCGGTTTTGTTAGAATTATTTTAAAATTTCTATTAGTAAAGTGCCCTATCAGCTACCCTTTTCTTTAACACGGAATAGGAACATGCCAAACACTAACATAGGAATAACACGATATTTTAGTAGTAACTTGCTGTTGGCTACCACATACTTCACATTTTAAAATTATTAAGTTATTTTGTCTACTATGGGAGGCTGGTGCACCAGACACAAAATATGTTATTATACATGTTAATCTTCCTCTTAATTCTTTTTCTTTTCCTCTATCTATTATTAATCGCTTCTATGGGCTAGCGGTCCAGGTGTTGGACTTGACCCGGGCTAGATTCTTGCGTCGGGCTACGTAAAATAAAATATGGTTTTTCTAATTTTCTAATAAAAAAAAAGTTGCTCGGAATTGGATATGTGACCAGTTGGAGATAAGCTTGCAACCCATCACGTTGTGGGACTTAGTGTCTTCGGCTAGTCGTGGGTGCCCTGCTTGTACCTCTGCCTACCTCTTCGGGGATATGGGTATGAAGACACTTTTTTTGTATCTATAATAGACGCATCAAAACCGGTTTCGCAGTTTTAAAAATCTAACTTTATTTTATATTATGCAGGATTCTATCGAATCCACTGCGTAAGCGAAATTATCATCTATAATCTTGTCAAAATAGATCCACTCGTTTCGGGAATAAATCGTCGAATCTTTTCATAAAAGTGGTTTTATTAGAGTTATTTTAACGATATCACTCGTTTGATCAAAACTCAGAAAATTGCTGTAATTTTGTTTGATTTATTCGTCTTTGATATTTGCTTCGTTGTGATATTAATAAGAAAGAAATTGCTTTTGACTGCAATATTATGTATAAAGTTATAGACCTATAGAAATTACTAGAATTCATATAAAATGTTTTAACTTCCAATTTGCCGCCAAAATGATTACATTTATAAGACGCGCCAAAACAAAACACATACCACCAACAATAGGTACACAAACTATTTTTTTAACTTTGTTTATTGTTGGTGCTAACAAAATGTCACTAAAATCCAAATAAAATTTTTTAATTTACAATTTCCCGTCACAAAATGTATATGTATTATTGTGCGACGATAATATACGTACCTACACATCCTATTAATATTATAAATGCGAAAGTTTGTATGTATGTATGTATGGATGTTTGTTACTCTTTCACGACCGAATGGCTGAACGGATTTGTCTGAAATTTCGAACACGAATAGATCGTGACTTGGATTAACATATAGGCTACTTTTTATCTCATTCACACAATGGGTTCCTGTGAAAACGCGGGCGAAGCCGCAGGCAACAGCTAGTCACTTATAATACACATACTGAAAACTTTTAGGTGTGTATTGTTGGTACTAATGAAACAGTTTAGTGGTGTGTGTTGGGGTTAATTTTTTTTTATGAAATTGGAAGGCAAACAAGCAGACGGATTTCCTGACGGTAAGAAATTCACACCGCGTAGAGACACCAAAGGTGGTAATGGTGCGTTGCCAACCTGAGGCCAGGATCTTAGGCCTCGAGCAAAAGTAAGTTTACCGGCTACCTTACCCTCTAAACCGGAACACTTAATGACGGTATGGTGGCAGGAATAGGTAAGGCGATGGTACCAATCCGGGTGAGTCGCTGCGAAACTCTACCACCGAGTAGTATGTCACGGTCTTAGTGACGGTAAGCCTATTCTCGCCTTTTAAGAGCTGCCTGGCAGGAAGGCAGATGGTCTATTCTGCAAAGGAGCTCGGACCAACACACACATGTTAACCCGGATATATTTGGGGTATTCGCTTTCTTGTACGTCTAATCTATTCACTTCAACGTATTATTTGTTTTATCGCGCTATAACACATAGGATTTTTTTGGCGACAAATTGCAAATCATATAATTTTATTTTGATTTAAGTATGGATTACCGCAAAGTTACGCTATTTAAAGTCAATAATCACTTATATTGAAGTAATTTTGAAGACATAATAGTATCAGTACTTATAACTTCAAACTAAGTTAACAACAGTACGAAGCCGTAATGCAAATAAATTTGAGTAAAAGGCTTTTAAAATTGTGTAGATTTATTCATCTATATGTCACTCTAACCAATCTAAACAATCTAATGCTGCTCCCTGTGTTGCTTCAGGTGTCTTAGGTGAGTAGACAATCTGCCTTTCTATCAGGCAGCTCCTTAGAGGCGAGCAAATGTTAAATGCTTTATCACAAACAAGATCACTGGTGGTCGAGTGTCTGGGTAGGGAATAGGGTTACAACACCTGACCTATTCCCTTCGCCATGATGACAATCATGTTTCGGTCCGGAGGGTAGGGGAGTCGGAAGACTTGCACAAGCAACACCTTTGACTCACCTACAACACCTATGGTGCCCATAAGACCACGGTTACCATCAGAAGAGCCGTATGCTTGTTATCTATATTTTGTCATGAAAAACTCGAAATGTCTATAAGTAATCAATATTTCTCTCGGCAGCAAAATTTAGCTCTGGCAGAAACACTTTGAATTTTTGAATTTTCAGGATTCGTATTACTGCATACAAATATTGTTCTATAATGCTATATAATAAAACATAATATATAAAAATAGCCTCAACGCAAATAGGCCTGTTAGCTTATGGGTATGTAGCATCAGTCCTGTGTACTGTCTATTGATTTGCATAAATGAAAGTGAAGTTAAAAGTGTTTGTAACACAAAAGATATGTGTTAGAACGATATGTGGCTTAGCACCAACTGAAAAGTGAAAACCGAACCGCTATTTCAAAATCTTGAATTTACTAATACTTTTTATTCTTTATATACAGAAAGCAGCTAAATATGCACATTTTAATAAAAATAAACAACATCAAAAATATATCCGTTATCAAATTATTATGAAATTGCGAAAAAACGGGTTTATGATTACGATTCAAAATTTAAAAAAAAATAATTTATAAAATAATTTTTGAAGTAAATTTTAGTGCTATAGGCTATATCTATTAGAATCTATTACTCAGTGCCAACGAAATTTATTAACATATTAATTTACTAACTGTTACCCGCGGCTTTGCTTGCGATAAATTAAGATGTTAGCTGTTCTTTCAAGTTAGGTCAAACTGCACACAGTGTGTAAATTTGATTGAAATCGGTTAAGTAGTTTAGGATTCCATCTCGGACAAACACGTAATTTATATATATTAAGATTTACAAGTTTCATAACGGCTAAAAATATTTTGCTTTTTTAGTTTTTACTTAATCAAAGTCTTTACACAAATTTAAAATTTAACTTTTACTTTTTTTACTTTTTTTTTTAATTTTAAACTTAATTGTTAATGTTAGTTGTTTTCTCATAAAATCGCTGCAGATGGCTACATTTTTTTATTTTGTTATTTTAATCACTTTATTTTTTTCTGAATTATATGTGAATAAAGTAATTTATTGAAATTGCAATAAAATTTTAACTTTGAGTTTTGACACGATACTAACATTTTGATTAATTATCAATATTTACATAATTTATTTGATATTTTCCATCGTCGGCGCTTGGTAAAACTTCCAAATATTCATATTTTTAAAGAAAGAAACACTTGTACTGTTTTATTTATCACTAATAATTTATTACTTTGTAATTAGTAGCCTACCGGATTCGCTTATAAAGCATTATCAAGGCTAAAACTTAAACTCTAAAACTCAAACTCATTTACTAACTCAGAGTTTAAGTTTTAGCCCTGATGATGCTGCATAAGCGAAACCGGTAGGCTACTAATTACAAATTAATAAATTATAAGTGATAAGTAAAACAGTACAAGTGTTTCTTTCTTTAAAAATATGAATATTTATATAATTGCATACTAGTTGCTTAATGAATACCTATATATTTTAGTGTTAAACTTTTGTATGACCCAATAATTTGTGAAACACTGCATTCAGTCATTGTTATTAAGAACGTTCTTTGTTATGACGTTTTAAGCAAAAATGAATTAATAAACTTATACTCAATAATTAGTCACCGGAATATACGTACGCGCATAGTTATGCGAATGATTTAGCAACTTTTGATTTCCAATTATTTGTGGAAATCAAAGGAAGAAATAAAAAAAAACACCTAGAAAACTAAGTAAAACAACATTTTAATGTTAAACATCGATTTGTATCGAACGGGCGTAAAAGTTCACTGGGAGAGTTAGTAAATAGTAATAATTGGTATTTAGCTTAGTTTACGTAGCTTTTGCTAAAGTTATTATAATCAGATACTAATGTGGTTCTTTTTTTTTTATGGAAATCACTGTATTTCTAACAAATGGAAATGAAAATGAAAATTATTTATTTGCGGAATATGTGTGTTAAAAAGTTGTCACAAAGATATTTAAGCATACAACATATTCTACCACATTGTGGTATGCAAACATTTAATTAAATTTACAGAAATTAAATATTTATATACATTCTAACATTTCAATTATAGCACTTATTTATACTTTTAATAGATATTTTATTTATTTACTAGCTGCTACCCGCGGCTTCGCCCGCATAGTCTATTTATTTAATATTTAACTCTCCAACGCTACCCGTTGAAATTTTAAGATGAAAAACGGTCTACATCTTTCTTCAAACTTTAATCTATTTCTATTTAAATATCGTCTAAAAAGTATGACACGATGATGTTCTGGAAAGAATAAATTTAGAAAGTAGTGCACTGAGCACAACCGTTTTATAAGGAGTCAACCACGCGCATACCACGCGTCTGTGTCGCGCGGTCTTTAAATTATAGTGTTAACGTAGTGATTATATTCTATTTGATAGTGTTATTTCAAAACTGCGATATCTCCTAAGATATTCATTCAAATCGAGTGATGTGATATGCAATTTTGTTTTAAATTAAATACTAAAATGACGTATTTTTTTGGATAAGGATTAACATTGCGTTTATAAAATAACCTTTGCAATTAATCCATTATTTTGAAACAAATTTGGTTAGCATAAAAAAAGGTTATAGTGAGCTAACCTAAAGATAGAAATGTGCTGTCGCGGACTTTTTTATGACTTTTAAAGGGGAACGATTCCCTCATACACGATTTTTACGAAACTTTCACCGTTAACGCAGCGCACGCTCTCAATAGGAAAAAATCCCCCAATTTTAAAACATTTATCACTGGTGTTCCGCTCTTATTGATCTAGCGTGATGATGTATAGCCTATAGCCTTCTTCAATTAATGGACTTTCTAACACTGAAAGTTCAAGCTAACAAACAAAAAAACTCTTCAGCTTTTTAATATTAGTATAGATAGTATAGATTACGGTTCCCAGCTTTCACGAAAATATATAGACGAACTGCTTTCATATCAACTTAGTCATAAATTAAAAGAAAAATCTGGAAAATTAATTTGTCTATATGTTTATATTCTTTTATAATAAGGTTGATAAGTAAACTTTTTATTAAATTATCGCTATAAAAACTAGCCTATGTTCTTTCATTCCTCATTAAGTGTGTACATACAAAGTTTTATTGTTATATTTTTAAAAAATGTCGATTTTCCATACGAATGTTCATCACCTGTTTTTACCCCAATTTTCGGAATGAAAAGTAGCCTATGTTCTTTCATTCCTAATAAAGTGTTTGAATACAAAGTTTCACTGTAATATCTTCAAAAATTACGAATTTACATATGAACAGTCATCCCCTC
>NJDC01000692.1:376386-386786 GCA_002245475.1 Calephelis virginiensis | reverse complement strand
CATTTTGTATTTTTTTTTATTGAAAGGCAAACAATTAGACGGATTTCCTGCTGGGAAGAAATTCACGTCGCATAGAGCCATCAAAGGTGATAATGATGCGTTGCCAACCTGGGGCTGGGAGGTAAGACCTCGAGCAAAAGTAAGTTTACCAGCTACCTTACCCTCCGAACTGGAACACGTCAACAGCAAGCATTGATCTTATGGCAGCTGGAATAGGTAAGGCGGTGGTACCAATCCGGGCGAGTCGCTGCAAAACTCTACCACCTAGTAAAATGTCACGGTGCTAGTGACGGTAAGTCTATGCCTAAGTCGCCTTTTACGAGATGCCTGACAGGATGGCAGATGGTCTATTCTGCAATGGAACCCGGACCAACACGGGGAAAAACATGTTTAAAGAATTATTGGTAATATTTTATTAATAAACACCATAAAGCAGCAACAAATGTTTTTTTTGTAATTCCTGTACGTTACTTACTATGCTTTCAAATTGAAAGAATAAACATTAAGCCGATTATTGTCTGTTTTTCAATGCCACGAAAATAATAACGCGACGATTAAAATCTTTCCGTGCGCGGCTATTTTGTATAAGTGTTGACGATAAATATAGACTGAGCCAGCGGTACTCAATTATTTTTTCAGACTATTACTCCAAGATCACTAAGTTTAACAATAATATCATGTATTACTTATAATCCATTTTATGAAAATATGTTGAAGTCAGAAGGAAGTTTTTAATTTTCTTGAAATAATTGAAACAAACTATTTTTGTATTTATATTTTTTGTATTTTTTGGAACGAAGCTCCTTACGGCGGGCTTGGAGGTGATAGGGATTTTGGTGAGCGGCCGAACTGAAAAAAATGTGATAGTAAGAACCGTAAGAAAAAGTGGGTGGAATAAAACCGTTAAATGAGACGTGCGTAGGTGCGACAGTCGTATACACAAGCGAGTAGTGTATAATACCTTTCTCTTTTTCCCTCAGTCCACCCCGCCAGTCCATAATACATACTCATGAATTGTGTCGATTCTACATTAGCCGAAGGAACTTCGTTCCTACCTCGTGTCCCACGACACCACATTTATTACATATTTTAATTTATTATTATACTGTATATATATACACTTTTGTTTGGTTAATGCATTTAGCAATAATGATACCGGGAAATCTGCTTTCTCTTTAAAAAGTATACCCCTGTCTCTCTTTATCATTAGCAACAAAAAATTTCAGCAGGCCAAGCTATTTACTTGATAATTCAAATTAAATGTAGCCATATTTAAATTTCGTCCAAAAATGTTTAAATTTTGAACTTTGCCAAGATGTTTTAATGTTATTTCAATTTCCGTCATCAGTCTACTAGCTGTTATCCGCGATTTCGCCTGCTTGAATAAGTTGTCTAGTCTCTCTTGCTGAGAGCCTGTTAAGATATTCAGAAAAACATGAAGGAAGAACGAAAAAACAAATTTTTGTATTTGTAAAATTAGTTTGCATGTCAAACAAATTTTTTTTTCTTGGTTTGTTAAAGTATAATAGCCCCTATAATGCAAATTCTATATTTACCAACATTTATGATTTTGGGTATCGGGAGAAACGCTGCCGCTAATTGAGAAGCACTGGACTAAAAAGTGTTTACTAGCCATGACGAAAAGTTACATAATTAGGAGTCAACAAAATACGTAATCTCCTAATACAAATCCATTTTGTGAAATATATGAGTTTTTCCTTAACTTCGGCAACAATGCCATAAATTTGTAAGCAGCTCCATGTCTTCCAATTTGGATTTAAGCCAAATAAAACGTACCGGCTCACTGACACCCTCTTTCTATTGTTGTTTAAACCCATTGTACCTTTTTATATGCTTTAAGCTGCAAATACACAGGTCTAATTCAGTTTTAACCCACCTTGAAATTGAAAGATTTACGTGTACAAGTGGTCGCCCATTGGTTGAAATTTGACAATAATATATTTTTATTTATATTTTTTATAAGAACGCCATCTTTAATTATCAAGATCAACTCTGTTTCCAGACTTTATGAATATATGTACTTTGTACGCCGTCTGTGATCTTTTATCGTCATCCTATTATAATATTATAAATGCGAAAGTTTGTAAGTATGGATGTATGGATGTTTGTTACTCTTTTACGCTTGGCTGAAAGGATTTGTCTGAAATTTGGAAGACAGATAGATTGTGACCTGGATTAACATATAGGCTATTTTTAATCCCGATCGCACACCGGGTTTCTGTGAAAACGCGGGCGAAGCCGCAGGTAGCAGCTAGTCATCAATATATTTGTTTGTGTGTGTCAGATGCATGGTGGTATGTGTAATATTCATTTTTTATCTATTGCACTTCATAAGCATTATCAGTAAATAATATTAGCCTTCTGCCCTTCTCTTCCTCATAAAATATATATGTGGCAAATTTCATACTCCTCCGTCTCCGCAATTTTCGTAAAAAGGGGTTCAAAGTTTTTGACTCACGTTTTAATATTATGATGATTCCCAGTTTCATTCACGTAGTCCTTTAAAGAAAACGTACCTGAGACAGCGCATCAGAGAGGAGCACACATTTTTTGTTTCGTTCCGATCATTATAGTCAGAATGGCTTCTGTGCTATGAGATCCAGCTTTCGATTCTTGGGTCGGACAATAAAAATATATGTGTTATTTCAATCCTCATATATGACAAATATTCTCATTTCTATTGGTCAGCGGATCACGCATCAACGGATGGACTGATTTTGCTAATTATTTCTTTTGTGTCAGATATTCATATAAAGAGAAAAACTGGGAAAATTGCAAGCTAAATAGGAAAAAGCACTTTTTTGTACAGGCTGTAAGTTAGCCACTGAATGTCAAGCGGTACAAAGTTCGCCAGATCGGTCAGTTTAGAAGAAATAAAAACAACGTTGCCCGGGGTTTGGTAGTTGCATATCTGGTGGTAAGTGTGTCACATATCTACCACATTGTTGAGTTTAGTAAAGGTATAGGTAGTCGTGGGTATCTCGATTGTAACTTTGCTTACCCTGCCAGGGATATGGAAGTAAAGATATTTTAGTTAGATGTTAGTAATATTTTATTTTCTAGGCCAGATCAAAGAGGGACAATTGGTTAAGATAAATACCTACTGCCTTATCTATTTTATTATTTAATTTTACCTACTCAAGACGCTTTTTAAATCCCAGGTTAGCAATGAACCCTTACTTTATTATTCCCTGAACTGAAAATGTGTACAAAAAAGCCCATATCCCCGAAGAAATAGGCAGAGGCACAATCAGGGCACCCACGACTAGCCGAAGACACTAAGTCCCACAATGTGATAGGTGGCAAGCCTATCGCCAACCGGGCACATTTCCAATCCCGACCAACATTTTTTTTATTAGAAAATTGGAAAAATCCAATTTTCTTTGTGTTGGCCGACCCGGGATTCGAACCCGGGACCTCATGCAGTCAAGTCCAACACCCGGACCGCTAGACCACAGAGGCGATACCGCTAGACCACTTATGGTACATAAGTGGTAGCTAAATTTGAAATTATTTGTACCATACAACAAATACATAGATGATAAACTTATTTACCTTGTTGCTGTCACCTGGGTATAAAAAGAGATAACTTTTGGTCAGTCGTTTCCCCACTAATCACTTAACAAGTCGGAACCTCAGATGAAAACAAGTCAATCTTTAGAAATTATGAAGTACCTACCGAGTGTACTTTCTTTTTAAAATCTTTCCCTATCGTTTACATTGGACTCCAAGCTCCATCCGGAGAATGTATTAACTATATCCACATCAATTTCATTGTTAAAATCGCTTATAAACTTAGAACCAGTGCGGTATATAGCAATGCACCCTTACTTTATTTTTCCTTGAACTGAAAAAGTGTACAAAAAAAGCATCTTCACGCCCATATCCCCGAAGAAATAGGCAGAGGCACAATCAGGGCACCCACGACTAGCCGAAGACACTAAGTCCCACAATGTGAAAGGTGGCAAGCCTATCGCCAACCGGGCACATATCCAATCCCGAGCAACGTTTTTTTTTATTAGAAACTTGGAAAAACCCAATTTTCTTTCGGGACCCCATGCAGTCAAATCAACTGAATCGCTAGACCCCAGAGGCGATATTTTTATTTATTGAAAAAATGGGTTCATGTTCATGATTCCGAAGTGGTCCTGTATTGATTTTATCATGATCCAATGTTGAAATATGTCAGGTTTATAAAATGTGTATGGAATCATCTGATTATCATCACGAATCTTTCGAAAAAGATTTATCTTATAATAAAATATTTTGAGACAGTTTTTGTTTTTATACTGCGCTTTATTTAAATTATTATATTTTGTGTTTGCGGGCACAGACGATCCTTCTTACGATATTTATTACCCTTACAATAAAAATGTGTGGGTATTTGATAACGTTTCTTATTATAATGAACTTTAAAGGACTGTGGTAAGTGAAAACCTGACCACCAGGATATAGATATCGGATATAGTACCTCATTTTATGACCCTCATATTTCTAACGATAATTACTGTTTTAATTCTTATGTGGGCGTGAACATTACATAGGGTCCGGTTAATATATGAAGTTCTCCCCTTCCCTCTGTCTTCAGTATTCCAAATATTTACCACGTAAGCACAAATGCTTTGTTCTTCGAAATTTAGCCAGTCTTTTTAGTTAAACTTATTTCATGGCTTTGTTTTGGGCTTACAACATTTCTACAAAACGAAATGCTCAGTTACTAACTTATTTGAAGTTGTAATATTCTTAGAAACAAGGATAATAAGGCATTGGGATATTCATTCATCTTTTAATAGACCTGCCATTAAAAAAGCTCGAAACGTCACATAAAGATAGGATGGCCGCTTTACCCAAGAATTTAAACATAATAGGGACTTTTATTAAATCTTAGCAACACCTGCAGATTATTTTATTAAAACATTATAATCTCGGCTTAGATTAATTTGTGGCAATTTTATTTTTTTACTGGCAACACGGTCTTTATTTTTTTATTGGCAAACTTATAATTTTCTTAAGCTTGCAGTCTTTAATATATTATTTTTAATGACTAATTACGTTTTTGTATTTTTGTAGCATATAATGAAAATCATTAAGTTAAATCTAGCAGTTAAAATTTGAATTGGATTAGATATGATATTATGAATAAGTGTGTCATAAAGACGAAAAGTTTCTATGCCGCAAAATGGGCTTGTATTATATGTTGTTTGTATCACAGATTCAAAGTCTATAAACAGCCTATTACGTGACACTAGCTATCTGTGACACCATAGTACTTTAAACCAAAGTTCTACACGTTTTATTTTATTTTGTAAAGCGTGCGCGATGTTTTAACAGTTGTTACAATGCAAAGCTTGAATTTGTTTAAAAATATTATATATTTTTTTCCAACTGTATGATATAGTGCTTAATAATTGTCATATATCTTAAATTTGTTATATGATACGATAGACGATTGTTAAATATTTTTTTGCTAACAGTTCGAGTTATTGAAAGATAAACTAGATATATGTTTTTAAGAGGATCAAACAACGCTATATCAATTTCCGAGTTCTGGCCGCAATGTAAACTTTTTATAATTATACATTATTCTGACGTTATCGTATACATGTATATATAAATAAAGTAATAGGTAAATTTAATAAATTAATAGACTATGGCATTTGGTCCTAATAGATTTATAACGCGACCTAAGTAATTTTAGTCCCAATAGCAATCAAATGTGATTATGTCCATACTAATATAATAAATGCGAAAGTGAGTTTTTGTCATTTCATGTCGCGACTGGGCATCGTTATGATATATTCTTGTAGAGATAAATTAATAGGAGAGTGACTTGGGCTTCTTTTTATCCTGATATCTAAATCCAGGTTCCCGCTGGAAATGTAAATAAATTTAATATGCTATTGAAGCCTCACAACATCTATTTATAATTATTCATTGCATAACCCTATGCTATCTAGCAAATTGTCGTAAAAATATTAAACATTCAAAGGAAAAAAAACCCTATCGCCGCTGTAGTCTAGCGGTCCTGTGTCGGAATTGACGTTATGAGGCCATTAGTTTGATCCACTTGTCGGATAACAAAAAAAAGTGTTTTAAACATTTTCTAATAAAAATAACGTTACCCTTAATTGAATGTACCTTGGATATGGCTCCGGTTGGCATAGGTTTGCCACCTAACTTACTATGGGAGGTAATATCTGCGGCTAGTCGAGGGTGTCCTGGTTGTTTTTCTGCCTACCTCTGTTAGGATACTAGCGTCAAGTTACCTAAAACATAAAGTTCTGACGATGTAAAAAGTTAAACTGTTTGACTCAAGTGTAATGTTTTGTGTGTAATATTTATCAATTCAGTCTGAAAATTTAAAAGACAGACAGTTTTTGCTTTTGTAGGACTTTTATAAATTCGAAAGTCTGTCTTTCTATCATAAAGTTAGATTTGGTTGGTCCTTGTCATTGTTGGTCCGGGCTCCTTTGCAGAATAGGTCATCTGCATTTCTGCCAGGCAGCTCGTAAAAGGCCAGCAAAGGTCACTAGCACCGTGACATCTTACTAGGTGGTAGTCGCCCAGATTGGTACTACTGCCTTACCTATTCCTACCACCATAACGCCCAATATTTGCCATTGACGTGTTCCGGTTTGGAGGGTGAGGTAAACTTACTTTTGCTCGAGGCCTAACATCCTGGTCTCAGGTTGGCAGCGCACCATAACCACCTTTTTGCCTCTAGGCAGCGTGAATTTCTTACCATCAGGAAATCTATCTGCTTATTTGCGTTCCATTATCTTAAAAAAAAGATAAAGTGTATTTTGGTAAAGCATAAGTGAAAATGATATATATCCATACATAACGTTCATAAATTCATCTGTAACAAATAAGCTTCTCTATCCCTATGAAGACGAATACACAAAACACATGCGTAAAGCTCAACTGTTGAAGAGGCAGCTAAAATCACCGGAAATGTAGCCTTCAGCTGTCTGCATTTCCGCTTTACGCCGGAAGTGTTAGCTCAAACGCGCCGTCTCAATTTCAAAGTCGTTTTCCTATTCGCGTTGTGTTGTTTTTTTATGATAATTTATTATATTGAATGGCAGTCTTATCTTTAAGATATTTAAGTCAGCTGCCAACTTTAACTCTCGACAGAGCGTTTGTAGATATTTTTTATCTCCCTCGTTGTTCTGAAACTTTGACGATTTATCGCAAAATAAGTTTTTCATGTTTAAAAAGTTTGAATTTCGAAAAACTCTTTGTTTATGAGATAAAATACTGCTTGTTTGTATTGTCGACGGTTTAATCACTGATTTGTAAACGATTTTATTCCCAAAATGGACAGATAATATTTATATGGCAAGTTTATATGTGAAATAACTGCTTTTATGTCGTCTAAAGTTCTATAATCTGTATACCATAGACATAAACTAGATAAACCATAGACAAACACATTGACACATACACGCACGCACGCACACACACACACACACACACACACACACACACACACACACACACACACATACATACAACTGAAACTATTATATATCCAGACATCTCCCAGTTCATTTATCACGTCAGCTAAACTCTAAAGCCGTCCATTCGATGAAGAAGTATGATGCCAGAATGCTAATAATATTATATGTAAACGTATAAATATATAAACGAGTGTGCGTTTTGGGTTTAAGATCGGTTTAAAGGCTTAGCCGTAAAAGTGTAAGAGACAAACTGATAGAAAGACAGTTAAAATTCGAATTTATAAAAGTCCTGCAAATGCAAAAACTGTCTGTATTTTAAATTTTCATGACTGAATTGATAAGTATGCATATAGTTAAAACCAAGAGTTAAAATATTTTTTTTTAAAAATAACCTTTGTAGGACTATACAGGGGATGAAAATTTGTATGAAAATCTGTTATATGCTTATGATGTCGCTTGTAAACATCTAGTTACAAATTATTTTTTGTGTGTATTTGTTTTATTTATAACATATATATTACTTTGTAACAATACTTTAATGAAACTATAAATTGAGGAAACAATTTGACTAGATCGTAAATTCCAACAACGACTCGGCCGGATGTGGAACCCCGCCTTATGTTTCCTGCTGCCATATTCTTTGTGCTTGCTATGTGTCGTATTCCGGTCTAGGGGGTAGGGTAGCTAATAAACAGAGACTCAACCCCGGATAAACGCACTATTAACATCTTAAGTGTTAAAATGTTGTAACTAGAAAAATACAGACGAAGACGAAAAAAATACAAAATTAAAAAGTATCTTCACGCCCATATCCCCGAAGGGGTAGGCAGAGGCACAACCAGGGTACCCACGACTAGCAGAAGATACTAAGTCCCACAATGTGATAGGTGGCAAGCCTATCGCCAACCGGGCACAAAAAATCCAATTTTCTTTTTGTTGCCCGATCCGGGATTCGAACCCGGGACCTCATGCAGTCAAGTCCAACAACTGAACCGCTAGACCACAGAGGCGACAAAATTAAGTATTAACTATACAGTGCAGATGGAGAAATAAATAGCTTTGAGTGAGTCAAAATAATTGGCAGTTAGTATAAATACATATATTCACGCCAGATCCCTTTCGTGGTAGGCAAAGAGTATCGAGTACCAAATGTTATGATCCTTACAGACCTGCCTTGTTCCCTCCACATTTATTGACTCTTTTCATACAAAGACGCCGCTCTCGGAGTATCTTGACATTACTCTCGGATATATCCCGAGTGATCCCATTGTAAGTCTAGATCTAGGTCTCTTTAGGTGCCTACATCCATCTACACTCGCATCGTATATCTGCTTGGTCAATCTTTTATTGAATAGACAGTTTAAATTAAAAAATAAAACTAATATAAAATGTTGGCTACCCCTAAGTGATTAGGATACATATATTTGTGTGTTTACCTACATATATGGTAAAAAAATTGGGATTCAGTTCCCCGTTTTTAATTAATTTTGTCTTTGAAAACATTATATTCCAGCTCCAGGTTTGTATCGCACTAACAACATTTTCTGCCGTACATTCCAAAGAAATCTCGACCGTTCGTTTGGTTTCACCTACAAAAATATTTAACGTTAACAAGCGCGTTGAAACAACCCACCCTCAGCATCCTCTGCATTATTAACCAACTAAACACCATACGCATTATCATAGCCATTACTCACGTAAACAAAAGGCTACCTCCCATTATAATGGCTTTACATCTAATCTCATCACTCAAAGCTCAGCATTGTTCGTCCTCAATGCCTTACTGCGAAGGTATTTTTCTTTCAAATATTGTTTTATTTTACTGGCAATTTTTAAACTTTAGTTTGTTAAAGTATTGTTTTAATTCTTAACAAACTGGTATAGTTCACTTTAAGAACAAAACCCTAAATGTTTTGTTCAACTCTACTAGGTGGTAGAGTTTCGCAGCAACTCGTCCAGATTGGTATCATCGTCTTGTATTCCTGATGCTATAACGTCAGCACTTGCCGTTGACGTTTCGTTTCGTTCCAGTTCGGAGAGTCAGGTAGCCGGTCAACTTACTTTTGTTAGAGGCCTAATATCCCGGCCTCAGGTTGGCAACTCTCCGCTACCACCTTTGATGTCTCAAGAATAGAATTTTTTACCACCAGAAAATCAGTCTGCTTGTTTGCCTTCCAATACCATAAAAAAAATCTAAACTCGAAAACAGCTCGACTACTTAACCTACAGTTTAGATGTATTTTTTTTATTATTTTTCCCATAGTTATTTACTATCAATGTCATGTATTAGAAAGTTTATTGATTCAGCTAGTTATTCAATCTCTAATAAGCCAATTTCTATAGGATGTAGATGATTGAAAATGGTTGTAAGTTTTTTTTTAAATGTATAGCTTAGAATGACGTTTTCGTATGATAGCAACTCACCGCCATGTTGCAATAAATCGAAATCAAAATAGATGGCGCTATACTAAGCTAGATCAGCCTGTTCCTTCGTGCTTTAAAATACCCAAGATAAAATTCTCAAAAATCATTCTTCAGATCTTAATCTCATTTCGATGGGACGAACCGAAACCACCTGCTTTTAAACAACACTTAAGCGATCAAAATTTATCCATCCAGTTTACCTTAACCTACTTACGGCCAATATTAATAATCAATCCCAATCCAAAACTTTCTGTCCAAGATTGATATTTTGATACATTTTTATGTTATCGCTTGCCAATAACATATCTGTGGACAGGACAAATATGGCAATTAGGTATGGGATAGGCCGCCGGATACACAGCTATCTAGATTGCTTGAAATCCATTAGATTGAGATACATTATTAACATTGGCCGTTAAAGGTCTAAGGTTTGGCTCATTAGAGATAGCTATACGAACTAAAATCGTCCTATTTTGGAACTCCGTGTAAAAT
>NJDC01000692.1:325851-342592 GCA_002245475.1 Calephelis virginiensis | reverse complement strand
AGCATTGACAGGTTTGGACTCCGAGCACGCACCGTCGACAACGACCTTGATGCTACGCCCCGTCAAAAAACTAGTGATCCATGTACATAATTTCTCAGGAAGACCGTAAATAGGAAGCTTCGCTAGAAGCGCCTTGTGCCACACCCGATCGAAGGTTTTCGCTATGTCCAAACTGACAGCCAATGCTTCTCCCTTGCTTTCGACTGCTTGCGCCCATCGGTGTGTTAAGTAAACTAAAAGATCACCAGCTGACCGACCACGACGGAAACCGTACTGACGATCATTTAACAGCTGGTGCTCCTCTAGGTACCATAAGAGCTGGCAGTTTGTTATGGATTCCATAAATTTGGAAAACAAGGAAGTTATAGCTATAGGTCAGTAATTGGACGGATCCGAGCGGTTATCTTTTTTGGGGATCGGATGTACTAAAGCGGTCTTCCATGAATTCGGTACAATGCCTGATGAATGGGAAGAGCCGGAAGAGTCGCGTTAAAACCGGTGCCAGCTCAGGAGCACACACTTTGAGAACAATCGGAGGGACACCATCGGGCCCACTCGACTTGTTGACGTCCAATAAAATAAGTGTAAAGATGGTAAAGATGGTTTCGCGAAATTTCCTTGGACAGCCTTGGCGAGAGACTAGAACGCTCTTGTTCCCGAAGGTAAGCGCGCCAATTTCTGGGATTTGCCACCAACAGGCACTGAAGAGAACGGAATATAAAGTTCCATTCCATACCCTGCAGCACCACATCCGTGACAGCATCAGCAACGATGTCTGGATCATCCAGCGAGAAGCAAATCTGCCTCCATGGGTAAGACGCAATAAAAAAAAATATGAGATTCATAACCTACTTTTTATCTCGCTTATTTTTATAAGTAAATTGATTTGTTATTCAAAAGGAAGGTTTATATGTGTGACTTATAGCTTAGTTTCCATCCGTGAAATGCTGGGACGGGCTGCGAACATTTTAAATTCGAATGGGTTAAACATACCTATTTCAATTCTTTGCTAAGTCGTATCAAAAGTTCATTAATGAGGGACGATATTTTCGGCTCAAACAGGATTTGATTTATACAGAGTGGGCTTAATTTGCGTTTCAGGATCTCGTTTCAAAGGGTGTCCGTAAATGTCTTGTCAATGATATCTTAGCGAGTGACGGAGGTCAGCGACAGCGGTCTGTGGGATAAACGGTCACATTCCCTATTGATTGGTGTTACAATTTGGACTTAGCTAGAAAGTATATCGGATTATAATCATTGTAATACATTAATAGTCAATCTCTAACGATGATTGTGGCTTATATATATGTAATAAAAAAGATACAACAACTGTAGTTTATTCAGAAAGTGTGGGTGTAATTCGTTTTCATAGAGCAGGGACTATTAGGTCGGCATTCCACGATATATTCGCTCGGGTATTATCCGGGAGTAGTGTTAAAATTTTCCGGAACCGGCGTGTGTGCTTGAAAAATAGATAATGAATATGGAGGAAGCCAGGCATTGTGTATGTGATAAGACAGCAAACCAGCACACAGCTCTCCCGATGGTGAGAGATAACTGCATCGTAAAGACACCATTAATGTTGTAGGTGAGTTGCTGCCTTGTAGCTGAGGTTTTAGGCCGATTGTGCAAATCTACTGGAACATTGTCACCGGACACTGTCGTTATGGCCGGAATATGTAAGGCGGTGGGTCCCGGACAAATAGCTGCACAGCATTACCAGTGGTCTTGCTGAATATGGTTTCCTCGGTTCTTAGATTGGATAGTCTCTGACTAACTGCAAAAAAAATATCACGAATATATTAGGTATGTAAAAAAAATCTTCACGCACCTATCACCGAACGGATAGCCAGAAGAACAAACTGGGCAGCTACGACTAGCCGAAGACACTAAGTCCCACAATGTGATAGGTGGCACGTCTATCGCTAACCGGGCAACAAGCAACATTTTTTTTTATTAGAAAATGGGAAAAAACACATTTTATTTTTATTTCCCGACCTGGGAATCTAATCCAGGACCTCGTGAAGTCAAATCCAACACCAAGACGGCTAGACCTCAGAGGCAAACATACAATTTAATCAAAAAGCAGTTCAATTTTCGTTACAATTTTCAACGGATAAACTAACCACGTAATGGCGACGTGAGGCGCTCCTGCAACAGGTTTAGATTATGTATCAGCCTGTGGAAGCGGATTTTAATTGGAGCGGTTTGGCCATTTACATAAAACTTTCATCGTCAGAGTTAGAAGATATTCGCGCACGTATTTCTGAGTTAGGCAAAGGTGCAACCAGAACACCCACGACTAGCCGACGGCCGCACTCAGAGACGTTAAAAAAAAATTATCCGTGTGGGTCCGGGCTCCTTTGCAGAATAGACAATCTACCTTCTTGCCAGCTCGTAACAGGCGAGCAAAGCCTTACCGTCACTAACATCGTGATATCCTACTAGTTAGTAGAGTTTCTCAGCGAGCCATTTCTCAGAACCATTGAAACACTTGTACTTTCCACAATATATTTTATAATTTTTTATTTTTATGGTTTAGCCAACCAGTTTCGCTATACAAGCATCATCAGGGCTATATAACCCTGATGCTGATGTTATACTGTGTACTTTATACACCTTAAGTTGTGAAATATATATTACAGGTGCTTCTCTGTCCTGTGGCCGGGATGCTAGTCCTGTTGCGTAAGTCTGCCAGCTAACCTACCCTTCGGGCCGGAACATGACAGAGTCATTATGATGGCAGGAATAGGTGGAATAGGAAGAGGTGGATTTCTACCCGGGCAAGTTGCTGAAAATTAGTCGACCACCAGCGCTCTTGTTAGTGATGACCTACACTTTATCTTGTGCTAGCCTCTTACAAGCTACCTGGTAGAGAAGCAGAAGGTCTATTCTACAAAGGAGACCCGGATCACGGCTGGGGAAAAATATTATCCAGTTTTTTTGTACCTAGCTGCAAACAAGGTTACCTTTATTTTACACAAGCAAATTTGTATGTAAAAATATTTCTTCTAGCTTTCTAGATCTATCACTATCATGAATGCAAATGTTTATTATATGCAGATTATTGTTGTTAATACAGTAGTAATTTCTAAACTAATTTTGAGGAAATTAATATGAGCATATAAATATTAGAATATTAAAACGTGACTTCTACATAATCCTAAGGAGCCTATACCCCTACGTTCTTTTATTCTGATCGTTCAAGTAGTCCCTCAGGGATATTCCCTGTTAAAGTATTTAAAACAATTAAAGTTTGGAAAAGCTTTCATGTTTTTCTTTTCTATACAGCCTGGGGACTTTGAAAAAGAATGAGTATCATATTGTTTAACAAGCGGCGTCAAATTGGAAGCTTATTATGTGTGTTGCTGGTGCAGCTTTCCTTTACTTGTTTTAAAAAATACGTATTCGAAGAACAAAATCTAAATCATTATCTTTTAATATTTTAGGATACTTATAATAACTTATAGTTTGATTAAATAATCGATTTCGTCTTACAGCTGACAAGTTTTCCAATTAAAATGTTTTAAAACAATAAGATTTCATCATTATTTCGAATGAATAAAAATATGCAATTTAAAGCATATATAAATAAAATAATTTAAAGATAGTAAAACTGTGAGAAACCAACTTTAATTTCAAATTTAGGTACGTCAACTAAAAAATACTCATTATTCTCCCATAATAAATGATGAACAGTGTTTGTTTATTTGTTTGACCTTCTTCCACGTCCCAAGGGAGCGACCATATCATGGTATGATATTTAGAAAATTAGCACAGGTTAGTTTTTAATCGGATAAATAGCTATAATATGAGGGCATAACTACGGAAAATATACCAATAATAGTAAATCTTTTTCACATTTAAAATGACAATGGAAAATATATGAGAACCGCCTTTTTAAGAGTTGACAGAAAAGAGGGGTGTTATATGTTTGACGTGTCTGTGTATTTATTGTTTGTGTGTGTCTGTCTCTGTCATCATAGTTTTTGAATTGATGGACCGATTTCAATGTTGTTTTTTTTTTGTTTAAAAGCTTACATGATTGAGCTGCTTCTTAGGTACATTACGTGTAGGTATGTATTTTTAATTTTAATATTATTTGTACATGGGGAGACCAAGGTTGACATTCTACGGCCGAATCGCTCAGATATTATCCGAGGATGGCGTCAAGACCGGCGTTTTGTATAAAAAGGGTAACAGGTCTTCTATAATCGCTAGATTTGGTACTCAATACTTTGTAGGCAAAGTATTGAGTACCAAATCTAACGATCCTCATGATGGACTTATGAAGATCTTGAGATATGTATGAATATATTATTAGAATCTATACTTGCTATCGTCGGCACTTGGTGGAATTCCAATGTATATACACGTTTTTTTGGAGATAACACTTGTACGTATCCACTGTATACTTTATTTAACACTTTCTGTTACTTTCTAGCCAACCGGTTTCACTTTTTACAGCATCATCAGGGCTTTGAAACTAAAGATAAAAAGGACTTTTTTGATTTAACGTTCAATACCTATTTGTTTAGATGTTACTGACGTATACAGTGGATAAGTACAAGTGTTGTCTCCAAAAAACGTGAAGATATTATTATCTGTTAGGCGATTGAGAGAGCAAGGTACGAAACACATGACAATAACGTCCAGGTGGGTAAAAAAGCATCAAAGCCTGGTCCAAGCTAGTAGTCATTAATAAATGCCATTTAATCTAAAATTGTTTTAGAGTGCAAAGCGGATATTGGTTTATGCTAATTCCGGTAGAGGCGCTGCGAGTAAAGGCCGGAAATCAAAGGGTTATTAACACTTCAACACGTCCATCTAGATATCACGCCGAAATTTTAAGCCTAGAAACGGTTGTAGCATATATGTATAGATCCTGACTGTTCTTTGTCTAACTGTTAATTGCGTATTAATTACTGGTGTATTGTCCTGTTCCGTGCCAAAAGGGTGGGCTGGTAGACTTGAAGATTTTCAAGATTCCGGCTGTAAGATCGTAACGCGTCTATAACATTAGGTTTCAAAAGGCGGTGATTGTTTCTTACTGTCAGTAGATATCTACCATCTATTAACACAACAACAAGAGTTCTCCCTATTGCTGAGTTCTTTTTAGTGAATAGAATAGTTGTTGAACTTTGAAATTCAAAATTGTCGCTGTATGTTGCACCTAGAGCATCTTCGGTTCTAACATTGAAGTGTCTTTGTACCATCAAGGAATCATTTTGTATGTTTACCAACTTCCAATATATTAAATTACAAATTAATTTAATATATTGGAAGTTTATATTATTAAAATTAAAGTCATGTTCCAAAAAATCCCAGTATGGAAAAAATACCAAATTGACTCAAAAACAAAGATTTTGTTATACAATCCGGACCATGAAACAAATGTGTCCTATAACAAAAAACCAGGTATGGAGGTCCATTAATCCCAAAGCTATGCCTGACTTGAAGCCTATCACACTGTGGGACTTAGTTTATAGTCGGCTAGTCATGGGTGCCTTGGATTTACCTCCGCCAACGACTTCGGGAGTAAGAGCTTGAAGATAATTTATTTAAAACCTAAGACGTAAAACGTGTAGCATGTTTCTACAATAACTTTTGAGAATTGATTCCAAAGTCAAATACTTCATTTTACAATCAAAATTATGAAAATAAATCATGTGTTCTGTAAGGGACTGGCCCGTCTATCGAACAAAAGAGTTTATATTTTCACTGAGAAACATTAGAAAATAATTCAGTATTTTTGAAGTGGCGTGGCGCACTTTTTTTGGAATGGGTAAAAATTTCCAAACTCGCGTCAGGACACGTGACCTGATTGAAATTTCATAAGATGGATGGAGAGTAAACAGCTGGCGTGGCGTAGGAGAGGAAGTATCCCCCTCTCTTTCTACGGCGCGGCGAAAATGTATGCCTGCGCCTAAACGAAACGTTTAGACGGCGCAGGACGCTTGCACAATGGTTCGTGTTGTCGATTGCAATGTTTGTGTACGATAGCGCTATAAATGAACATTGTATTCTATCACATAAGTGATAGTACTTTCATACTGATAATGAAAGCATTTCGTGCACAATTATCCTCTAACTATTCTAAAATGTCGAAAATGCTAAACGTGTTTCAAGTGTTCCCTTCTGCCGGCACTTCCGGAGTGAAACCTGTCGTTTTTATACGACAAGTTTTAAACGAGTAGCAAGTTCTTACAATACCGTTTTAGAATTGACTCAAACTCATCCATTTTACAATCCAAACAATGAAATGAAATAATGTGTCCGTCTACAAAGACTGTCGGGCACGTCCATTAAAAGTCCAAGAGTTTAAGCTTTTCTAAACTTTAATTGTGATTAGAAAACTTTGTGTTTGGATTTAATAAAGAGGAATGGTCTTGTGCTGGACGAGAATTGTACCTAATTAAAAGAGCTAGAGAGAAAACTCTTAAGCTTTTCGGGTCACCGGAAAAGAAGTAGGTTCTATTACGAATTCCTTTTACAAATGCTTTTATTTAAGAAATGTGTTTGATTAAATGAGTTTCATTTTGTAAACGATGGCAACTTTTTGGATAACATGGTTGTATATGGTATCATTAATGGTTTTTTTTGCAAAGCATCTTCACGCCCATATCCTCGTAGACGTAGACAGAGGCATAACCAAAGCATCCACTAGTAGCCAAAGATAATAAATCCCACAATGCAATAGATGGCAAGGCGATAGCCAACTAGGCATATATTTAATCCCGGGCAACGTTACTTTTAATAAAAAAATTAAAATACTCGTTTCTGAAAGACACCTTTAAAGAAAAAAAAGAAAGAAAATGTGATTATTTGCAGAATAAGTTGTTACAAAATTATTTAGGCATTCCAATATATTCTACCACATTTCTGGTGTGCAAATATTATACCTTATGATCAATGATAACGTCGTTTACAGGTCGTATGTGGGATCACTTACCGAGGGCTGTAATGAGAGCCAAATAATTACGACTTTCAAGAAAAGAGCGTACTTATTCCTTAAAGGTCTGCAATGAATCTGTGATACTCCTGGTGTTGCGGATGTCCGTGGGTGGAGGTGAGGTTTTGTATAAAAAAAATGATAAGGTTGTTTAAATAAACAAAAATGTATACGTTATTAACTAGTTACTCAAAACTACTAGTACTATAACTATATAGCTTATAACTATATATCTCAAAATTAGTACATAGTAGGATCACGATAAAGTTTATATGGGACCACTTTCCGAATTATCTTTTCCAAAGAAAAAATCTCAAAATTGGTTTATAATTGGCTGAGTAATAGAGTAACAAACATACCAAAGAATACAAAAAATCATATTGGAAACCTCCCTGTTTTGGAGTGGATTAACTTTTATTCCAAAAAACCAACTCCAATCAAATTTCATACTTTTTTTGAAAGATTCCTAATATTCCCAAATATATTTTTTGAGCATACGACAAAATTATAACGACGTATGGACGTTTTGACAATATTTCAAAGTTTGTTTGTTATTGAAAAAGCACAAGGGTCTTTTGACGGTAACCGTGGCCAATATTGACTATAGATGATGTAGGTTTGTTGCTGTCCTGAATCAACTGCTACCTTTTCCACAAGGCCGGAACATGACAAAATTATTCTGACGGCAGGAATAAATAAGGCAGTGCATCCCTATCAGGTAACTTGCTGCACAGCACTTTACCTGTGGGTTTGCTGGTAATGACCTATGTTTAAAACTGTACTCATCTTTTACCAGTTACCTGGCTGAAGGCAGATGCCACACCAACCATCACGGAGAAATTTTAGTTGTATATTAAACTTTTTTTTTGTCCCAAAGATCGCATAACAAACATACAAAAAAAACATTAAAATGTCCTCCTTTTAAAATCAGTTTACAAATAGATAAGAATCTAGGAAATGTTCAAGATTTAAAAACGTTCTAGTAATCCATGCCATTGTTTGCCTGGAATATTTTCAATATGTAGAAACTCTTACGATCTCATAATATGAATGGGAACTGCATAAAATATCTCTTAAGCATTTCAGGTCAATGGAAATGACGTTCATTCATTCTAAGCCATTCATTTGTTTCATTCACTCGTATCTAGATTATATTAAGTTCAAAAATGACTGAAACTTTATATGGAAAATGGAACTTCAGAGTTAAATTAAATGCATATGGTAGAGTTTATAATAGCTTTCAAAAGTATCTTCACGCCCATATCCCCGAACAGGAAGGCAGAGGCAAAACCAGGGCACGCACGAGTAGCCGAAGACACCAAGTCCCACATTGTGTTAGGTGGCAAACCGATCGCCAACTTGGCACATATCTAATCGCGAGCAATATTTTTTTTATTACAAAATTGGAAAAACCACATTCCCTTTTTGTTGCCCGACCCAAGAATCGAACCCGGGACCTCATGAAGTCAAGTTCAACACCTGGACTGCTAGACCACAGAGGCGATTATTAATAGCTTTCTAACCGCCAACCTAACTCCTAAGCATCTGGATCGTTTTAGTTTTGTGTTTTTATTTCGATAGGTCCAAGGGTGGCTTGAAAACAATTGTTACTATTACGTATTTCACCTAAAGTCGATAGGAAGTTCGCTGATTCAGTACATGTTCGCTAAAAACTCTGAAGCTAATTAACAGATTTTGATGAAGTTGATTATATAATGCGGTAAAATTTAAAAAACTTATATATTCCGATATTTCAACGGGTTTCCGCAGGAAACACTTTATCGTCTTCGTGGTCTAGCGGTTCAGTTGTTGGACTTGACTGCATGAGGTCCGAAGTTCGAAATTGGTTTTTTTCAATTCTCTAATAAAAAAAGTTGCTCGGGATTGGATATGTGCTCGGTTAGCGATAGGCTTGCCACCTATCACATTGTGGGACTTAGTGTCTTCGGCTAGTCGTGGGCGCCCTAGTTGTGCCTCTGCCTACTTCTTCGGGGATATGGGCGTGAAGATACTTCTTTTTTTAACTTTATGAATTTAATAAGCATACATGTCTTTACAATAAGTTACTGGTAGTATATTTTTTAAATATACAAAAAACCCATATAATTATGTTGGCCTGGATAAACGAAATTACTGAACAGATTTTGACCAAATTTTGTTACTGTCTGTAATTTATCCAAATTAAAAAGTAGCGTTGCTTTTATTCTCTCAAGATATTTAAATTCAAAACAAATGTAGGTTTGTTTGCAGTAATAGTTATCTACGGAGTAGGGATGTGATGATCTAGTATTTAATAGACAATTTAATTGATTAAAATTACTCGTTGACTCCACTAGATAGGTAGATGATAGAGTTCTATCAAAATCACCTTGCCATCACGTCAGTGCTCGCATATACGGTATTCCGGTTTCAATTGTAGGATATTTAGTAATCGTATTTACACAAGGCACTAAGTATTCCAGCCTCAGATAGGCAACGCACCCTCAAAGGCGAGTCAATGATAGTAACGTATAGAAAGACAGTATAACTTAAGTACTTAAGTATTTCTATGTATTTTTTGAAGTTGTGCCTCCAACTTGATGTTAAGAAATTTTATTCAGTCGAGTGTGTGCCCAAACATATCGTTGATTTAGGCTAATTTAGAGCTCCATGGAATGTTTAAAAGTCGAGAAGATGAAGGAAACTGAGAGGAAATAAGAAGAACAACACTTCATTTCTTTTCAACACAAAATGAACGGGTAAAACAAAGTTAGCTAGATAAATATAAAAAAATGAATCCCTGTTTTCCCTAGTCATCGCACGCGTTAATGGATGGCCAATTTTGCTTTATTCTTTTTTGTGTTAGTTATTGTCAGGAGAGGGTCATATGAAAAAAACAAATCAATATTTATAATAAGAATAGCACAACGTCTGTCGGGTTAACTAGTATATTACATACAGCTACTCCATTGTTTTACATTTGACTTTAACATCTTACACAATTTTTTTTTATGATATTGGAAGGCAAACAAGCAGACGGATTTCCTGATGGATAGAAATTCACGCCGCCTAGAGACACTAAAGTTGGTAATGGTGCGTTGCCAACCAGAGGCCAGGATGTTAGGCCTCGAGCAAAAGGAAGTTTACCGGCTACCTTACCCTCCGAACCGGAACACGTCATGACGTTATGGCGGCAGGAATAGGTAAGGCGGTGGCACCAATCCGGGCAAGTCGCTGCTAAGCTCTACCACCTAGTCAGATGTCAAGATTTTAGTGACGATGAGCCTATACTCGCCTTTTACGAGCTGCCTGGCAAGGTAGGCAGATGGTCAATTCTACAAAGGAGCCCGGACCAACACGGATTTTCTTCAGATAGACATGTTGACTATTTTCTCTTATATTTATATTGTGCATTTTACTATAAATTTATATTTATTTTGTGCTTTTTTATTTGGGTTTACTAGCATTAACATAAATTTCTATTTATTAGTACTGTTGAGTAACATCCGTAACATAAGCATATAGTTCGCTTACTTTAGAAATAGATTCAATCCGCTTACCAAAAAATAATTTAGACACCTGTTTAACTAAACATTGGCTAAAAGGGAAATCCAACCAATTACATGTCAAGTGTCAATGACATGGCAGCACGTTATTGGTTGAAAATTAAAAAAAAAAGACTTTTTAGTAAGTTATGTTTTCAACAACTGTTTTTAACAGACTCCAAAAAGGAGGAGGTTTTCAATTCGACTGTTTTTTAACCGAGTTCAAAAAAACGAGGAGGTTCTCAATTTGGCCGGTATATTTTTTTTGTACGTAAGTACACCGATTTCTCCGTGGTGTCTGAACTGATTAACGTATTTTTTTTGTTTGATGTGGAATAGTTTCGAATTGGTCCCGTAAAAAAATGATTCAGTTAGGCCCATTAGTTTTTATTTTATGAGCATTTTTCACCTATTTTCACCAAAGCCGATGTTTATTTTTATTAAATTTAATCATATCAGCAATAAACTAAAAAGTATTAAATAAAAATAACTACGTTAATTTAAACCGACTTCGAAAATAAAAAATAAAAAATAATAAAGATTTAATATTAATTATATAGTACTACCTATTACTTATATGTGCTATTTACTAATAGGTTTCAAGCCTTGTTAATACTTACTTTTAACATAATTATTAGTTTAAGCCTTGGCACTGACTTCAAACCTATTGGTAAATAGCACATATAAGTAATAGGTAGTATATTATTAATATTAAATCTCTATTATTTTTCACTTTTTAGTTTTGAAGTCGAGTTTAATTAGCGTAGTTATTTTTATTAATTTTTCTCATGTACGGTTTTGGTATTTTTTTAAATAGGTAAGTCATCATTCCGAGATGGTCTAATATTAGTTTTATCACGATCCAACTAGTTTTTAAGGTGTAACTGCGCTTAATTATCTTTATACTAAGACGGAATGTATGTAATTTGTCCAGGGTTTTTTAAAAAAGGACTTTGGTGCCTATATATGACGGGTAATATTAGCTATCAGAAAAATATGTTTAACTAGAAATTTGGTATTTTACAGTTTCCCTTAAACTTTATTTAAACATTTTACAACGGCTGGTGGTGTACTATCTTCAATTAAATCCACCTTTCTGTATATATCGCCATTGTTAAAGTTTTATCAAGTTGAGGGTGAACATTTTTGACAAGTTCAGGTAAAAGTTTCTGCATCATTTTGTAAGATATGGTAAATAAATAGAAATACTTTGTTGCCAATGTGCTTATTCCAACGTTACTGTATGGAAGCGAGAGTTGGGTATGTCAGAAAGAGCATGAAAGTAGGATAAATGCGGTCGAAATGAGAGCACTACGGAAAATCTGTGGTGTAACGCTCGCTGACCGCATTCGTAACAGTGAGATCCGAGAAAGAGTGGGATTGAAAGAAAGTGTTGGTGTTAAAATGCGAAAGGGCATGCTCCGCTGGTTCGATCATGTGGAAATAATGACAGATGAAAGATTGACAAAGCAGATATACAATGCGAATGTGGATGGATGTAGGTACCCGGGGAGACCAAGGCTGACATTTCACGATCAGATCAATCGGATATTATCCGAGGGTGGTGTCAAGAGTCTCCGAAACCGGCGTGTTTGTATGAAAAGGGTTATGAATGTGAAGGAAGCAAGACAGGTTTGTCAGGATCGTGAGGTCTGGCACTCGATACTCTCTGCCTACCCCGTAAGGGACTTGGCGTGAAGATATGTTATGTGTGTACTTTGTTGCCCACAAAACACGTCAAAGTCGTGTTACTTTACGTGTTTTATAACTTCCTTATAGAGTAGGGAGATAGTAGATATATCTAGTAGTAGTAGATAATATTTAATCTATCTATATGTTAATACGTGATGCCAAAACTTTGGACCCCTTTGGTTTTTACGAAAATTTCGCGAACGGAGGAGAATATGAAATTTGGCACACTTATAGGTTATGTATATGAGATATGCAGCACCCTAATATCTTCATCAATATGTCAATAATAATGCTTATAAAGTACATTCAATCAATAAATAAAACACTACAAACACTAGCATGAATTTGACACACATAAACAATTATATTGATGATAACGATAAAATATCACAGGTGGCGCTCTAAAAAGTTTGAAAATGAAGTAGTTGGTCTTGAGAAATGAAGATGGCGTTCTTATCAATAAGATATTAAAATTTCGACCAATGGGCGACCACTAGTTATATTTAGTATTTGTACATTAAATACAAATATATACTATTTTCTAGCTATTTACTCGAAATTTTGATTGAGGTTCCTAAGTCGGCTCTGTGGTCTAGCGGTTCAGGTATTGGATTATACTTCATGAGGTCCCGGATTCAATTCCCGGGTCGGACAACAAAAAGAAAAAAAATTGGTTATCCCAATTTTTTAACTAAAAGAAATGTTGCTCGGGATTAGATGTGTGCCCGGTTTGGCGATAGGCTTGCCACCTATCTCACTGTGAGACTTAGTGTCTTCGTCTAGTCTTGGGTGCCATGGTTGTGCCACTGCCTTGCCGGGGATATGGGCGTGAAGATATTTTTTATTGAGGTCCCATTGATGCGTTACATTGCGGTGCATCGCATCGTTGCAATGAATCTTGTGGATTCGATATCCACTTGAACGACAGCGTTGCAAGCTGTCAAGCTCCAAGTGCAAACGAGATTTTCGCGACTAAATAGCACATAGCGTTCCTTGGTAAAAACGTTCGTAAAACGGAAAATTACTTAACGATTTTCAACTTAAAATATCTTTGTGAACGTCAGTGTACATAGAGTGAAATTCAATAATAATATATGTTTAAAATATTCATCTTGCAATATCAATCGAACGTTGCTCTACTGGGTATTGTAATTCCCAGAACGTACGACAATACAAAGTATTTTGGTACTACACTACCCACGAACGTTGAAGTGGATATGGAAAGCGACCAAGCGACGAGTCAACGCGTTAATATGGCCTCACCCTTTGTCAGCGTAGTTACGACTTTCATACAACCTTTTATTCTCCATTGTAGATCTTTAGAAAGAATGACAGATGAAAGATTGACAAAGCAGATAAACAATGCGAATGTGGATGGATGTAGGTACCCGGGGAGACCAAGGCTGACATTTCACGATCAGATCAATCGGATATTATCCGAGGATGGTGTGCAAAACTGGTTTGTCAGGATCGTGAGGTCTGGCACTCGATACTCTCTGCCTACCCCGTAAGGGACTTGGCGTAAAGATATGTATGTATGTATTTATGTATGTAGAACTTTGGGTGACGATTTTCGAAAAACAGTAACTTACTGTAGATTACTATTCTTTCACGATGTTTGTGTCTGACCGCCAATTAGAATAGACCGTCAGCTTTGCCAGGCAGTTTGAAAGAGGTAAGCATAGTTAAAATAGGTATTTACCAACAAAACCACTGGTGGTAGAGTGGTGTGCAGCATCTTTCCCGGTGAGTGATCCACTGCCTTACCTTTTTCACAACCATAACGATTGCGTCATATTCCGTACTAGAAGCTACCTTGTAGCGGATACACTTGCACAATAGGACTAACATCCCAGTTAAAGGACAGCAACGCACCTATAACATCTATGATGTTTGTAGGCCACGGTTGTCTCTTACCAGCAGAAGGCCTGTATGTTTGTTCGGTAACCTCTTACATAAAAATACAGTGTACGTACATAAACGTAAGTAATATTATAATTGTATAACTTTTTTGCAACTGAAGATATTTTCAAAAGTACCTACTTATTTGATTTAGATGGATTACAATTGAGTTTATTACGTTCTTTTTTTCTAAATAACAATTATTTGTTTAGAACATGGTTATTTTTTTATATTGAAAAAAAAAACTTCTATTTACTTTTGAAAAAAGGCAAGAACTTAAACTTGAAATCAGTTTCTAAGTGTTTGGGATAAGTGTCAAATTGCAGACATATTATTAATCTTTTTTTTGTGTGTGTTTGTTTGTTCTCGATTTGGTCGAATGGTCAGCGTGTCTAATGACATGACGACAATTGCGACTATCACCAGAGGCCGACATTTTTTGTGATATGTGTTTGTTTGGTATTTATCAAATTTATTTTAGGTTTTTATTTACCAACGTTACCTATTAATACCTTCTACCTATATCACAAACATAATCTTTAGATCATCATTGTTAGCCGGAGGACGTCCACTGCTGGACATAGGCCTCCCCCAAAGAGCGCCACAAGTCACGGTCACCAGCCGCTTGGATCCTGCGATTCCCTGCGACTTTGACCAGGTCATCAGTCCACCGGGTGGGAGGTCGTCCAACACTACGTCCTCCGGTGCGGGACCGCCACTCGAGAACCTTTCTTCCCCAGTGGTTGTCGGTTCTGCGAGCAATTTGGCTTGCCTATTGCCACTTCAGCTTGCTAACTCTTTGAACTATGTCGGTTACTCTCGTTTTCTTGAGTATCACCGAATTACGGATCAAATATCGCAGAGAAACACCGAGCATAGCTCTCTCCATAGCACGCTGAGCGACTCTGAGCTCATTTAAGAGGCCCACATTTAAAGGCTCTTAAGATAGATAGGTTAAATCAAATCTTGCAATCTGACAGTCATATTCATTTATACACTTACGGGTGATGGGGTCATCTTATCTCTACGCTTGTAATACAATATATCCATAGGGTGATCCGCAGTTATAGTGAGGTTTCTTTTATTATTATTGTCTATTTGCTTTTATTTGGATTGTATCCGGAAATCCGATTTATTTTGACCGTTTCATTGGTCTGGTAAAAAAAACAAGGAAATTTCGTGAGTGAGCGTTTTATCCGGATGGCCGCACGGATATTCTCTGTTAACCCAGTTCACTGGATATTTTTCATCTGAAGTTTTCCTTAGGAAACATTAGTTGATTTAGTTACGCTCTGGTTTGTTTGGATAATATTAGCAACATACCGTTAGTTATTTGACAGCGATTTCCCGTGATAGCCGGAGCCCTCTTTGAACAATGGACATGCATGGCAGTTCGTAAGAGCAAAAATTAAATGTATCCGTACCAACATGGCCCAAAATTATACTAGGATATGATACAAGGTTATCTGGTTATAAAGGTTGTCTGGTAAAGATAGCTTTGTTTGGCGATAAGACCGCCTTTTGTGTACTGTAAACTATGATAATATTATGCTCTTGTTAATACTTAATTGTACCATTTTGTAGTAAGTTTAATTGCGCACAATATAGAGTTCATTCATTCATTTCATATGTTTGTTTGTTCTCGACTTACAGGAAATTAAGTAGTGGTTGAGTTTAAAGCAACTTGCCTGTTACCACCTAACCTATCCTTGTCATAATGACATTGTCACTATCGTGTTCTGGTCCAGATGTTAAGGTAACTACTAAATTTGTACATCATGCCCCACAACCCGGTCACAAGACACCGATGCAAACCTATTCCCAACCAGACTTTTTTCCCAACCCGGGAAACGATGTTTTAATTAGGGAATTAAAAAAAATGTATTTTGGATTATCGACCTTGCAATCGAATACGGGACCACGCCTAGGACCAGGCCCCAACACTGCATTGCGGCGTCGCATCGCAAAAATCTACGACGCCCCACAACGCATCGCGGAAATTTCCGATGTGCTACCGCAATGTACAAATCTGCGACACAAGTTTAGTCGGTGTCCATACTTGATATATAATAATTCGAAGACAAAATTTTAAAAACAGAAGTACAAAGGGGAAGTGTGTACAAGTTTATATTCAAAATGTTGACGAGTTAAATAGTGTTGAAAAAGCAAAACTCAGTAAATACTTATAAACATTTATATATTTGTTAACTGTCAACTAAGACCTCCGATGTCACTATTAAAATAATTACAAAATTCGTTTCTGATTATGATAGCTCCCGTTCCACTTTCGTTTGGTGTTTTGTGTAAAATTTGCAAAGAATCGTCAACAAACATTTCTTCAAAAGTTTGTGCGCCATCTCGATTCAATACAATTTTTCATCTGCATACATAATTGTCAGTAATTGGTGCACCCATTATTTTCTTAATATATCTTAACGCAAGCAAAAGTAGGACACGCGCAGTGCGGTCCATGTCTCACTAGAAACTGAACCGTTGGTTACCGTCTTATCGTACTGTTATAACCCTGAACTGTAGGCTAAAAGGCTTACTTCAGTGCTCCACCAACAAAATCCCCAAAAGTGCTTCACCAGCACTTTTGACCCTCCTTCCATTCCCATAGCGATACCCAGTCAGTCTCCGTTCAGAATCCTACCAGACAACTCCTGTGCTA